>JAQQSQ010002209.1:0-11206 GCA_028627145.1 Eidolon dupreanum | reverse complement strand
GGCATTATTACCTTCAAAACAGAGATCTGAGAGACTTGGGTGCCACCTACTGGAAATAAAAAAAAATCAAAACAAAAACAAAAACAACAAACAAACAAACAAACAAAGAAACACCTTAACGACATGCTGCTATATAATAAATCTTTCTGGACCAAAAAAAAAAAAAAAAAAAAAAAAAAAAAAAGCAGAGTATACTCCCATTAATACCAGGTGGAAAAATAGTCCATCAACCATCATGAACAACCAAGGTGACTAGATGGCTGGGAAAGAAAGAGAAAATCTCCAGAAAATAAGCTTACAGGCATAAAAATATGCGACTTAAATAACAGAGAATTCGATATGGTACTTCTAAAAAAACTCAATGAGATCCAAAACAACTCATATCAACAATTTCAGGAATTGGGAAAAAAAAAAGCTAGATGAGCAGAATGAGTTATTTAGCAAGGAGAATGAAACCCTAAAAGAGAAGCAAATAGAACTTCTGGAGATGAAGAACACACTAAAAGAGATGAAGAGCAAAATATCAAGCAAAAGAAATATAGCTGACCAGATGGAGGAAAGAATTGGTGATATCAAAGACAGAAATCTAGAAATAATTCAGAAGGAAGAAGAGAGAGACCAAAGAATGAAAAATAATGAAAGAGAAATAGAACTAGCCAACACCAGGAAAGACAACATAAGAATAATGGTTATACCAGAAGGAGAAGAAAAGGAGAAGGGATCAGAGAGCATATTAAGACACGTAGATGATGAGAATTTCCCAAATCTAAGGAATGAGCTAGAGCTTCAAATCCAGGAAGTCAACAGAACACCCAATTATCTCAACCCGAAAAGGCCTACTCCAAGGCACGTTATATTAAAATGATCGGAAATTAATGACAAAGAAAGAATTCTCAAGGCAGCCAGGGACAAGAAGACAATATCCTATAAAGGAAAACCCATTAGACTATCTTTGGACTTCTCAAGCGAGAAAGGAGAGAAACCAAATATTCAAACTACTAAATTAAAGGAATTATCAGCCAAGAATAACGTATCCAGCAAAGCTCTTCATTTGATATGAAGGAGAAATAAAGACCTTCACAGACATAAAATGTTGAGGGAATTCTTGACTAATAGGCATGCAGTACAGGAAATACTAGAAGGGGTCAATGCTGAAAGGGGTATATATAATCAATCTATGAGTAAGATGACTAGCAGGTGGACGGAAGCAAGACAGTGCAATGCTTATTAAGAACAGGTTATTTTAAGCTTGAACAATAAGAAGAGAATTACTCTTGTAAGTTAGAAATGAATGTCCAGCACACATAGGGACAATCTGAGACAAAAATAATGGAAAAGGGAAGGAGTCAATGACCCAAATTCACAAAGGGGAATAGAGATAAGGCACGTGTAGAAGAAAATGAACTACTGCATATATATGTATGTATATATACATATATATATTTATATAAACAATTCTTTACATATTCTTTATGGTAATCACACACCAAAGATCCAGAACTGAGTTATGTAACATAAAACAAGAAGGACCAGAGAAAAAATCCGCAAAGCCCCACCTAGTTGAAATTCCAGACAAAAACACAAGGGCAAAGAAACAGTGGAAACACCGAGCTACCAGGAGGAAAAAAAATAAAATAAAATGGTTATAGCAAAACCTCATACGTCAACAATCACCCTAAATGTAAATGAACTGAACTCACCAATAAAAAGGCACAGAGTTGCAGATTGAATCAAAAACAGAAACTCAAACATATGCTGCCTCTTGGAGACACATCTCAGTTCCAAAGATAAATATAGACTCAAAGTGAAAGGGTGGAAAATGATAATCCAAGCAAATGACATTCAGAAGAAGGCAGGAGTAGCAGTACTAATATTGGACAAAATAGACTTCAGGATAAAAATGTTAAAGAGAGATATTGAGGGACACTTCATAATGATAAAAGGAATTACATACCAAGAAGACATAACATATATTAATACCTATGCTCTCAAACAGGGAGACCCAAATTATATAAGCAATTACCAGCAGAACTAAAGGGAGTAACTGACCAAAACACTATCATAGTAGGGGGCCTAAATTCTCCACTGTCAGAGACGGACAGATCATCCAAACGGAGAACCAATAAGGAAATAACAACCTTAAATGACATGTTAGAACGACCAGACATATTTACAAATATTTTTTACAAAGCCTTTCAACCGAAAACAGCTGCTTATACATCCTTCTCTAGTGCAGATGGAACATTCTCATGGATTGACCACGTGCTGGGACACAAAACTAGCCTCAACAAATAAAACAGGATTGAAATCACCCCAACCTTATTCTCTGATCATAATGCTTCGAACCTGGAGATCAATTGTAGAAACAAAGCGGGAAGAACCACAAATACATGGAGATTAAACAACATGCAACAGGAAAAGGAATAAGCTAGAGAAGAAATAAAAAGAGAGAACAAGAGATACAAAGAAAAAAAAAAGACAATGGTAGTAAAACATATCAAAATTTGGGGGACACGACAAAAACAGTAATAAGCAGAAAGTTCATATCGTTACAGAACTATCTCAAAAAACAAGAACAAGCACAAATAAATGACCCTTCATCTAAAAAAAAAAAAAAAAAACCCTAGAAGAACAAATGAAACCTAAAATCAGCAGAAGGAAGGAGGTCATCATAATTGGAGCATCATTAATTGAAACTGAGAACAAAAAGGCAATAGAAAAAAACAAATGCAACAAAGAGCTGGTCCTTTCATAAGATTAATAAAATTGACAAACCCCTGGCTAGATTCACTAAAGAAAAAAGAGAAAAGACACAAATAAATGAAATCAGCGGTGAAAGAGGAGAAATTACAACAGATACCGTGGAAGCACAAAGGATTGTACAAAAATACTATGAAAAAGTATATAACACCAAATTTAATAACTCAGAATAAATGGACAAGTTCTTAAAAAGATACAACCTTCCTAGACTAAATCAAGAAGAACTGGAAAATCTAAATAGACCGATCGACCATATGGAAATTGAAACAATCATCAAAAACCTCGCAAAAAGTAAAGGTCCAGTAACACAGATGGCTTCACCGGTGAATTCCACCAAACATGTAAAATAGGTTTAATATCTACTCTTCTCAAACTCTTCCAAATAATTGGAGAAGAGGCGATACTTCCTAACTCATTTTATGAGGCCAATATTATCCTGATACCAAAACCTGGTAAAGATAACCCACAAAAGGAAAACTGCAGATCAATATATCTCATGAACAGAGATACAAAAATCCTAAATAAGATGCTAGTGAACCGAATACAATAACACATTAAAAACGATTATACACCATGATCCAGTGGGCTTCCTCACAGGAGCATTCCTATACACTAATAATGAATGGTCAGAAAAAGAAATGAAAAAAAAAATCATTTTGCAATTGTGACCAAAAGAATAAAACACGTAAGGATAAACCTAATGAAACATGTGAAAAACATATATAATGAAAACTATAAGACCCTATTAAAAGAAATTGAAGAAGATACAAAGAAATGGAAAGATATTCCATGTTCTTGGATTGGACAAATCAACGTAGTTAAAATGAGCATATTACCTTAAAAAAAAAAAAAAAAAAAGCATTACACAGATTTAACGCAATCCGCATCTAAATCCTATTGGCACTGTTTTTAGGAGATAGAACAAAAAACATTATATTTGTATGGAAGCACAAAGGACCCCAAATTGCCAAAGCTATCCTGAGAATAAACGAACAAAGCTGGAGGCATCGCTCTGCTTGACTTCAAATTATACCACAACGTGACAATAATCAAAACGACACAGTATTGACAAAACAACAACAACAACAACAACAACAACAATAACAAACAGACACACAGACCAATGGAACAGAATCGAGAGTCCAGAATTAAACTCCCATGTATATAGGCAAATAATTTTTGATAAAGGAGCCAAAAACATACATTAGAGAAAGGAAAGCCTCTTCAATAAATCGTGCTGGAAAAACTGAAAAGCCACATGTAAAAGAATGAAATTAGACTCTTGTCCATCACCACACACCCAAATTAATGCAAAATGGGTTAAGGACTGGAATACGAGACCTGAAAATGATAAATCACATAGAAGAAAACATAGGAACTAAACTCAAGGACCTGGGACTTAAAGAGGATTTTATGAATCTGACTTCAAAGGCAAGGGAAGGCGAAGCAAAAATAAAGGAATGAGACTACGTCATAGTAAGAAGCTTCTGCACAGCAAGAGAAACCATCAATGAGGTAAAGAGACAACCATCCTTTTGGGAAAATATATTTGCAAACAATGTTTCCAATAAGAGTCTAATATCAAAATATACAAAGAACTCAAACAACCCAATAACAACAAAAAGACAAACAGTCCAATTAAAAAATGGGCTGAGGACCTGAAGAGACACTTCTTTCAAGACGACATACATATGGCCAACAAACATATGAGAGGATGCTTAACTTCACTAGCTATTAGGGAAATGCAAATCAAATCCAAAATGAAATACCATCTCACACCTGTTAGAATAGCTGTTATCAACGGGACATGTAATAACAAGTGTTGGAAGGGATGTGAAGAAAAAAGAACCATTATACACTGCTGGTGGGACTGCAAATTGGTACAGCCACTATGGAAAACAGTAAGGAGTTTCCTCAAAAACTAAGAATTGATCCAGCAATCCCTCTACTGGGTATTTACCCCAAAGACTTGAAAACCTAGATCCAAAAAGATATTTGTATACTGATGTTTAAAGCAGCATTATTCATGGTGGCCAGGACATGGAAGCAACCGAAGTGTCCTATGATAGACGATTGGCTAAAGAAGCTGTGGTACATATATACAATGGAATATTACGTAGCCATAAGAAGAAATGAAATACTGATATTTATGACAATGTGGATAGACTTCAAGATAACCATGCAAGGAGAAATAAGCCAGACAGGAAAACTTGAAAATCACGTGATATCACTTATATATGGGATATAAACCTAAAAGCAACAAATGAACAGGACAAAAGAAAGCCAGAGACTCACGGACATGGACATCGGCTAGAGGGTTGAGTGGAGGGGGGAGAAGGGAGATAGATGGGGTAAAAGGGTCAAATATGTAGTGACAAAAAGAAATCTAACTATGGGCGGAGAACAAACAATGAACTATTTATATGCCTTACTGTTGAATTTTACACCAGAAACTTACTGGATTTTGTTAACCAATGTCATCATCATCATCATCATCATCATCATCATCATCATATATGTATATATATATGTATATACATATATATATGTATATACATATATATGTATATATATGTATACATATATATATATACACACACACACAGACACACACACACACACACACACACACACACATATATATATATAAATGAGCAGAGGATTCAGATTCAGATAGACACTTCTCCCAAGAAGATATACATATGGCCAACAAACATATGAGAAGATGCTTAACTTCACTAGCTATTAGGGAAATGCGAATCAAAACCACAATGAGAAACCATCTCACACGTGTTAGAATGACCATCATCAACAGGATAAGTAATAAAAAGTGTTGGAGAGGATGTGAAGAAAAGGGAATCCTCATAGATTTCTGATGGGACTGCCAATTGATACAAACACTATGGAAAACAGTGTAGAGGTTTCTCAAAAAACTAATAGTTCATCTACCATATGATCCAGGAGTCCCTCTACTGGGTATTTACCCCAAAGACTTTAAAACATTTACTGAAATGATATACGCACAGTGATGTCCATAGCAACATTATTCACGGTGTCCGGGACATGGAAGCAACAAAGGTGTCCTACAGTAGTTGATTGCATAAAGATGTGGTACATATATACAATGGAACATTAATCATCTATAGGAAGGGATGAGTTGCGACAACATGGATGGATCTTGAGATAATCATGGCAAGCAAAATAAACCAAGCAGAAAAAGTTGAAAACCTCATGGTATCACATGCATGTGGTATAGAAATCTAAAAGCGCAAACAAACAAGACAATAAAACAGAGAATCGTGGACATGGACAGTGGACTAGTGGTTATCAGAGGGAAGGGGGAAAGGAGAAGGTAGTTAGGGGCATAAGGGGTTAAATTTACAGTGACGGAACGAAATCTAACTGCGGGCGGCGAACACACGATGCTATATATATATATATATATATATATATATATATATATATATATATGACTTACTGATGACTTGTACACTTGAAACTTATTGGATTTTGTTAATCAATGACACTCCCAATGAAAAATAAATAAAAGAAAAGAAAAATAGAAATGGTGGAAAATAAATTACAACCAAGTGATTGTTTTGGCAAAAGCATACCTTAAATGTAAGAACACTGCAAAAGTGAAAGTAAAATCATTGGAAAAGAATTATCACGGATATAATGACCAAAAGAAAACTGGCATAGTTTCACTAATACCTAAGAAAGTTGACAAACTTGGCTATATTTTGGGCCATGAACCTAGACTCTACAATTTTAAAGAATGGAATTTGTTCAGAGTATATTCACCCATCACAGGTAATTAAATGAGGTCAAAAAGAAAAAGAAAACAGCTATCAAATTGTGAAATGCTTCAAAATTAAACAATACACTCCTATATAACTCAGTCAAAAAGGAAATCAAAATGGAAATTAGGAAATATTTCTATTGAATAAAAACGAAAATAAAATATATCCAAAATATATTCTGTTATAGCTATAGCTATGCTTACAGTAAAACTTTCAGCCTTAAATGCACATGTTTGAAATAATAAAGGTTGAAAATCATCCATCTCAAGGAGTAGAAAAGAAAAAAAAGATAACAACAGCAAACTGAACTCAAGGACTGTATTTAAAAAAAAAAAAAAAAAACACCTTTGTGTGTTAACATTAGCGAGAATTAATGAAATGAGAAATAAAAATTAGAGATAATCCTTGCCAAAATGTGGTTATTTGAAAATATTATTAAAATCTATCAGTATTAGTATGAACAATAAAGAAATCAAAAGAAAAAAATGAATATAACAGTATCAGGTATAAAAAAGAGATCTCACCAAAAAAACCACAAATATTAAAAGAAAAGAGGATAATATGAATGATTATAAGCCAAAAATTTTAAAAATGTAGGTAAAAGGGAAAACTTCCTAGACACATAAACTTATCAGAACAGTATCAAAGGAATTGCCTCTATAATTTGAAATGCTTACTTAAATAAATGTCTAGGTTTAGTTGGCTTCATTGGTGAATTCTTTCGTTATGTAAAAAAGAAAAATATATCAATCTTAGACAAAATCTTGTATAGAAAAGGAAAAAAAGGAACAATTTCCAATTTATTTTATGAGAGTAGCTTAACATGAATACAATAGCATTGCAATCTCTCTCACAGACATAGATCAAAACATTGTAAAAAATAGCAAATTAAATTCAGTGATTTGTGTAAAGCATAATGTATCATTGCCAAGTTTATTCTATGAATGCAATGTAGGTTTTAACCTGAAAACATTCCACATTTTCACAATAAAAGAGAAAATTAATGATAATTTCAATATATAGTAAACATTTTTAAAAAATAAAAATTCAACAGGTATAGATTCTAAAATGCCTTGGGTACCAGAAATAAAAGAACGCTTTCTTGATCTCACAGAGAATATCTTAGAACATTTACAGAAGAGATTTAGTTAATAGTGATTTATGAAATGCTTTCGTGCTGAGTTGAAAAAAATACAAAACGTCAAATATGACGACTTCTATTCATCATGATATGGAAAATACTATGTAGTGTTGTAAAGGAAGTAAATATAAATAAAAGTCATAAAAATAGAATAAGAATAAATAAAATCACCATTAATCACAGACAGTGTTTGCATAAATGGAAAATCCAAGAAATTCTACAGACCAGTTTTTAGAATTCATTAATTAATTAATTTCATGAGGTTGCTGAACATAAGGGCCATATTTTAAAATCAAATAAACTTGTATATCATAGAAATAAGTAATTAAAAATAAAATTTCCAATGATAATATTTGTGATTCTATTATAAAACATCTACTACAGCTACATTTTGATTTTTTAGGCTACAACTGGTTCCAAAATATTAAATTTTTTCTATTTTTTTGTTGTTCTCACTGTCATTATTGTTCATATCATTTTAAAACTATATGCAAAAAGAAGGAAATATACTTAATCCAACTCTTTCTAGGTTATTTTTGAAATGATATCATTTAATTCATCTATAATAATATTTATTGTTGTAGGATAACTCTAATACACTAGTAAATGTAAATAATGCATATGACTTTGTTTATTTGTTTTTTATTAAATATTAATATCTAGAAAATGCTATTCTATTAAGATTATCTCTTTAAACAAGAAAAATAACTAGAAATGAGTGTAATAAAACGTGTAAAATTCTTATATATACAAAATTATATCTCATTATTGCAATAAATTAAAGAAGACCAAAATCAATGAAGGAAATATCATATTCATAATTTGGAAGTTTCAATATTGTAAAGATGTCAATTATACACAAATTAATCTGCAGATTCAATATAACACAATGACTATCCCAGAATTTTTTTTTTTTTAATAATGAACAAACTAGTTTCAGTCAAGATGGCGGAGAAGGAAAATGCTGTGCTTGCCTCCTCTCACTACCACATCAATATTACAACTAAACTACCAAAAAACATCATTGACAATTGCCCAAAGACTAGATGAACAGAAGTCCTATAACTAAGGACATACAGAAGTCATGTCAGTCTGGTATGAGGAGTGGATATGCGGAACGGGACTGGTCACACTCTCACACGAGGCAGTTAAAAATCGAAAGGAGTATCTCAGCTATATCCGTCCCCCTTTAAAAGCAAGGAGTCCCAGCCCCACACTAGGCTCCCCAAGCTCAGGGCGCTAGTTCCAGGAAGAGAAGTCCCCATAACCTCTGGCTGTGAAAATTAGCAAAGACTATAGCTGAGTTAGACTGAAAGCTGCTGGAGTCCCAGGCACTCCTCTTTAAGGGCTCCTGTATAAACCTACTGACTGATGTACTCAGTCTCTGAGCTCCAGTGCAGGGGCAGCAGCTTGAAAGGCATCAGGGACATATGAGGAGGAACTGAATTGTCTGGCTTCAGGGCAAGGGCTAGAGGGGCAGCTTTCTCTCACACAGAAGTGCTGAAAGAAGCCATTGTTACTTTGTTGAGCCCACCCCCCACACACACCTAGTGTGCAGATACAGGCAGCCACCATATCTAAATCTCCATCAACCTAGCAAACACCTTATGTCCCACCCTGACAATTCCCTGAGACATGACCCCACCTAACTTATGGGCCCATCCAAGCCACTTCAAGTGGTTTTTCCATTCAAACTGCCTGTCTTGGCTCATGCTACAGATTCTCCTAAAATCTCTCAAAAGTTCACAAACCCCAAACAAATAGCATCTGGCCTCGGTATGCCCAGATCCTCTTGCTAAGCATCCCCAAGCCCAGAAATACTGTTAGCTGGTCTTGGTTTGCAGCTTAGCCCCTCCCAGCCATCTCCAATCCCAGCACAAGTGGCAACCATCTGCAGATCACTTTGTAGCCCATAGCAAGTAGCCCTGGGCAGAACAGAGTCAGTGGCTAACTTTGGCCTGCAACAGAGCTCCCTCTTAAGAGATCCCAGAACCAACACACTTGGTGGCCAGCTTCGGACAGTACTAGAACACCACCCAATCACCTCCATAAAAGACACACCCAAAGGACAGCCTGTGCAGGCACCAGAGCCCTGCTAAAGCAAATCCTGTTCCATAGGGTTAGCCTCTGCACAACAGCTCCTCCACTGCAGTCATGACCAGTTCACACAACCAATCAGCCTGACCTGACGGTCATTCTCTCCCATTGACATACAAACAGCAACTGAGGCTTAACTACAAGAGGAGGACACACGCAACCTACACAAGGGACAAACCTGAAGTATCCAGCTCAGGTGACCAGTGAGACTGTGCCACTGGGCCCCACAGAACACCTACTGCATAAGGCCACTCTACTAAGACTGAGAGACATAGCAGCTCTACTTAATACATAAACAAACACTTGGGAGGCAGCCAAAATGGAAAGACAAAGAAGCATGCCCTAAATGAAAGAATAAGAGCAAATCTTGAGAAAAAGAACTAAACAAAATGAAAACAAACAATCTACCAGATAAGGAGTTCAAAGCACTAGTTATAAGGATGCTCAATGCTCAGTGAGAACTTCAGCACAGAGACAGGAAACATAAAAATGGAAACAGAAAACATTTAAAAAGCTAGTCAGAAATGAAGAACATAATAACTAAAAGGAAAAGTACATTAGAGGGAATCAACAGTAGATTGGATAAGGCAGAGGTTCAAATAAGCAATTTGGAAGATAAAGTAACAAAAAACATTCAATCGGAACTGCAAAAAGAAAAAAAAATTAATGAGGATACTCTAAGGGCCCTCTGGGACAACATTAAGTGTATCAACGTTCACATCATAGGGGAAGAGAGAGAGAGCAAGGAATTGAAAGCCTATTTGAAAAAGTAATGACAGAAAACTTTCCCAACCTGGTGCCAAAAAATGAACATACAAGTCCCGGAGGGGCAGAATACCAGACAAGTTGAACTCAAAGAGGCCCACACAAAGACACATTATAATTAAAATGCCAAATTTTAAAGACAAAGAGAGCATTTTAAAAGCGGCAAGAAAAAATCAGTTAGTTACATACAATGGAGCTCCCATAAGACTGTTGGCTGATTTCTCAACAGAAACTTTGCAGGCCAGAAGGGATTTGGCATGAAATATTTTAGGAGAATCTGCAGCATGAAAAGCAGGGACCTACAACCAACATAACTCTACCCAACAAAGTTATCGTTTAGAGTCGAAGGAGAGATGAACTTCCCAGACAAGAAAAAGCTAACAGAATTTATCACCACCAAACCAGTATTATAACAAATGTTAGAGGAATTCTTTAAGAAGAAGAAGAAGAAGAAAGATACAAGATAAAAAAAAAAATACGAATAATAACATGGCAATAACTACATATCTATTAGCAATTCCTTTAAATGTAAATAAATTAAATGCTCCAAACCAAAGACATACGGTGGTTGAATGGATAAAAAAATAAATAAATAAAATAAAAAGATTAAAAAAACAAACCTTATGTATGTTGCCTACAA
>JAQQSQ010002208.1:0-11208 GCA_028627145.1 Eidolon dupreanum | reverse complement strand
ATGTCAAAGTCAGGATTCAAATCTAGACTACTTGGCTCTTAAAAACAGAGGATTTAACATTAAATAATAATAGTAACATTAAATAATAACCAATGAAGTCATTTTTTATTAAGAATTTAGGTAATGGCTTCCAGATATTCACTCTCATAATATTTAGTCTCTAGGCATGCATAATTAGAGCTTTAAAATATCATAGAAATGAGCGGGTAAATCCTTTTAATTATTTCACATACAAGGAAACTCAAGTAAGCGCTGAGCGATTTTAAAATATCAGGCTGACTTACATGATAAAAGATTGAAGTGTTCACACATGCACACACTTGACATTATTAAAGCGAGATCCATAACCATTTAAATGTATACAGTATTTCAAATTTTGGTGTAATCTAAGCACATATTTAGGGATATGATACAATAATTGATTTTTTTATTTTTTATTTTTCAAGTACAGTTGGCATTCAATATTATATTAATTTCAGGTGTAAAGCATACTGGTACAAATTGGCAGTTGCAAAATAGTCAAAGAGATATAAAGTACAGCATAGGAAATATAGTCAATAATATTGTAATAACTACGTGTGATGTCAAGTGGCTACTAGACTCATGCGGAGGGTCATTTTTTAAGTTATATAAATGTCTAGCTACTATGAAATCCATAAGCTTTTATCACCAGAGTGTTATCAGAACATAAATAACAGCGTTCTTTATTATTAACTGGTATATATTATCAACTAGACTACTTTCTCTGAGTTTGGTTTAGAAATATAGAAAGGTTAGACTAAAGATTTCTTTGCAAATGCTGAAATTCTTTCCAATGCTTGAACAAGTTACTTATTGAAATTTTAAGTGGTGACATCTAAGTCAAAGCAATTTAATTGAATAAACTTGCAGTTAGGTGCGAATGAATTATACTTTGCTTAATATGATATTCCCTCTGTGTCTATTTACTTTATAAAGCAGTATTTAATAAACCACATGAAGCGTCACAGAGCCAGAAGTTTAATGCTTGCTTTGTGGAGAAAGCAATAGAATTTGCCTTCAATTTATAGCAACAGACCTGATGGGAATTAAGAAAATTTTGTGCTGTTAAAAACCAAGAAATCTCGGGGTCAAGGGCACATCCAGAGTTTAACTTCCCAATTTTGTGGATAGCTCCGACCCCACGACCTATAAATGACTCCTAAATAGTATTCTGAAAATGAATGCTATTGGTGATCTGGTCTAGTTAATCAGTCTTCTGAATATCAATTTCCTACAAGAAAAGAAGATGAATGTTTAGCCAGCTCCTGGAAGCTGGCAAATGATTTGTTGTCTAGTGAAGTTCAAAAAGCAGACCGCCTGTATCCCAGAGCTGAGAATGCAGGCTTCGTTTTCTTCCCTTTTTTCACAATGAGTTAGTGGAAAAATGACATCACATTGTTAAAAGCAAAGGAAATTTAGGTGCCAGAAGCTAAGATATCTGGGGGAGGATGAACTCAGAGCTTTGGTCCAAAGGAATCCAGAGTCTACTTAAGCTTCATTTTCCTGTTTTCCACTCTTTTTTTTTTTTTCCCTACCTTTTTCTCTTTTAGGTTTGGTTTCCCTAACTACTTGAGAAGAGAACTGTGAGTGACACTGATGAAAACTAGGGTATGGGGATGGTTCTGAGGTCATTTTCAGAAAAGAGTATGATAAAGAGAACTTTCGCATTTTTTATCTAGTTTGTGTCTCAGTTACCTAGGACAGAAAAAGTGGTAAAAATAAGAAATAAGATGCATGGAACTGACTGGAATTTCTGTGGTATCTTGTCTCCTGGGGAACTTGCATCGTTGAACTGCATGCAGGTGATGAGAAATGGCCTCCAAAATGATCTTTAAGTCTGCTTCTAACCTAGTTAGTAGGAGATACTGGGAAAACCATCACATTACCCTATTCTACAATTTTTGCATAGACATTTTAAACTTACATGTGTAATTTTTCATTTTCCATGTTACATTTCAAAGAAATGTAACCTCTTGTTCCAACCTGTCAAAAGCATTTTGGATCTGGACTTTCCGGTATGACATGTAACCTAACAATCATAACTATACACCAAGGGTGAATTTGACAATATGTCACCCGTGTAATATCCTCAACCAAGCTATTAGTGAAGAAAGAAAAAATTGAACAGGATAAGTAAAGGACAGATACCTCTGAATATAATGCTTCTTTGTCCTTATAAAAAGTTATTCTTTTTGGCCATTTACCCATTTATTTTAAACTCAGGATTAATCTATTGAGTTGTATTTGAGAAATGTACAGCAAATATATTTGATAGGCATAAAGATTATTATAAGATTAAAAAATGAGATGACCTTTCATGAGCATGTCATTTTCCTGCATTTCAGTATTGTTAAGCTTTTTAGTAATTTTTATAATTTTGCCATTTTCATTAGAACTGCATTGAATCTGTAAATTAATGTAGAGAAAACAGTCATATTTATAATACTAAACTTTCTATCCAAGAACATGGATAATTTTAACTTAATTCTTGGAGAAACAGTATGCGCTTTGTGAAATTAGGCACCCTATATTTTTGTCACTGTTAAAAACCTGTTATCTCAGTTTACATTTTCACATTTTTAGCTGAGGTATATATATTTGCAATCAGCTTTTGTTAATGGACCTTGTGTCCAGCAACCTTGCTAAACATTGCTACAAATTAAAATAATGTAGTAATTTCCAAGGAGAACATGTTAAATTTTTGTATGTGTATCAGGTAATCAAGTAACCTATTTCTGGTTTTCTCATTCTTTTTTATTGTTCTAAAAATAAATTCTACTGAACAATGTGAATGCCTTTTTAACATCTACTGAAATATTTGAAGGATTTATTTTTCTTTAATCTGTTAATGTATAAGTTATATTCAGATATTTTCTCATGATAGAAAAACATCCTTGCATTCCTACAGTAAATACTTCTTAGTCACTATGTGGTCCATTTTATACTTTACTTAATTCCTATTAATGTAGATAACTGCCACTTATCATCAGCAATCTTTTTCTGAAAATCAATTCTTATTTATAACAGTAGATCATGGGATAATATTATTTTCTTATTAAAATGGGAAAATTACAATGCGTAATACTTCAATCCCAAACCCACAACCTTTATCCTTATAATACAAACACACAATAGCCCCATTAAGTAAAAAACTCTCAATTTAGGGCATAGAATTCCTTAAACACTGTTTTTTCAATCACCAAACAATTGAGGTGGATATTGACAAGCGAACACTTTGTGTATTTATTAGGGTTCTGCCTCAAAATGATTCCACTGGAGGAGGCATAGTAGCCTGGCTCCTGGTGTACTTATCCACAGACCCCCAGTTGATTTGGAGGGGGTAAATTACCTGTTCAATATACCCCTCTGGGCATTAACTCCACCATAATTTTGCATTGCACTGTAGCTTTAGTGAGGCTCTGGTTCTGTCATATTTAAAATGCACAAGTAGCTCCTGACATGAAAGGTTCTCCCAAAGAAAATAAGGCCATCTTTTAGTACCATGACTTACTTAACCTCAGCTGGATTCAGGCAACAAAAATTCTGTGAGTCAGTGTCTGGACAAATGATTGTTTCAGAACCAAGCCTCAGGTGTCACTCTCAATCACACAGGCTAATGCCTACACTCTGTTCTTGTACCCTGTTCACACAAAGGCGAGAACCCCTGCTTATTACTTTGGCGCTAATCTATATATCTTGAAACCACCAATTTTACCAATAAAAAGACATTTTTATTTCTTTTTATTAAGCCTCTGGTGTTGTTCAGAGCTAAAGATAATGGAAACTATTATAGCAGCTGCCTTAAGATTGTTGGCTTTTACTGGGAAGCTTTCAAATATGAACTCATTCCTGGAGTATATAATGCTGATTTAAGGAACTATCTCTAAAATTTAGGTTAACAAATAAAAGCATATCCTTCTCACTATCGATTTTGAATTATTAAAAATTAAATTATAGACAAACCAATAAGGCAAAAGTAAAAGTAATAATAAAATCATTCCTAAACATACCACTCTAAATTAAGCATAGTTAACATGTTACTTTATGGGATTAGGCTTCATCCTTCCATATATCTATATCTGTACTCACTGGTACATACATATATACATGCATATGTAAGTATGTGTACACATTTATTTTTTTGTATCGGTCTATATATTTTCATTTAATTTATCTATGCACACTTGCACACACATATATGAAATACAAAATGTATTGAAATCTGCTTTTCAATATTAATGATATATTTTAATCATTTTATATGTATCAGTATATAGCTGCACTATTATTTCATATTTCTTCATAAGCTCTTATTTTATGCTTATATGATAATTCATGTAATCTGTGATATACTTTTGAATATTTGTACTGATTCTAATTTTAATTCGCTATTTTTAACAACATCGTGATGGAAATATGTATACTATATTTATTTTCCTTATCTGATAATTTCTTGAGGAAAAATGTAAGTTGAAGTATTAATTTGATGATATCTCTGTTATGTAGAATTTAAGATATGTGTTCAAATTATCCTTTGGAACAATTCTGTCACTGACTTGTGATAACTTTTAGTGCAAAAGGTAACCAACCTTCTTATTTTATATATGTTGCAATATTTTTTCTCAATTTATCATTTTTATTCAATTTAGTATTTTTATTTAAAAATTTATGTATGAAGTCTAATAAGTAATTTTGAATGGTATCTGCTTTCAACAATGTGCTTTAAAAAGCCTTCTATATTCCAAGACTATACCAAAAATATTCATTATACTTTCTCTTGCTTCTTTTATTTTTTTAAACATAAACTATACATAGCTGTCTTACTCGATTTTTTTCTACTAAACAGTAGATGTCCCAGAATCATTTTTGAATAATTCATTACTTGACTATCAGTTTTAAATGACATTTTAAAATTTGTTAAATTCTATACATAATGTCTTTTTAAGAATTTCCAATTCTATTTCATTGATGTGTCCGTCTATTCCCACATGGCCATGGGGCATGTAAATTTTTATGACTATTTAACATAATTAATCTCAAAAATATCTCGATATTCCAGTTATTAGTCTACATTTATTATTACAGACACATTTAAAATAATTTTATGTATATTCAAAATATATTTCAAGATTTGATTAAGATTACATTTGCAGACTAGTTTCAAAAGAGCTGAAATATTTATAATATTAAGGCTTTTCAATTCTGATAAGCCATTTATTCTATGGCTAATGAGAAATAAGGATGTTTAAAGAAATGCAAAAATGAGAATTTGGTGTAAATATGTTTCATCCATTAAATCATCACAAGGGCAAAGAGATTTTCTGTATGCATTTACTTATTTATCAATTCAGTCATATTTATGGACATAATATTAGTAGCTATGAATATCATAATTACATTACTAATTATAACTAATGTTTTGTGTTCTGTTTAAGTCAGAGAGGGACATTTAACCTTCTCAATATTCATGAACAAAAGACTGCTAAGAAATTTATAAATGTTCTCAGGCATATACATCAACGACACAAAAACACTGAGACAAGCAATGGGAATACAAAAATTAATAGATCAATGTATGCTTTGGAACCTTACAGTATATCAAGGTAAACAAATGTACAATCCATTATAAATTCCGGTTATACATGTTTTACTAGAATCATGTCAAAAATGATAGAAGATTATCCAGAAGGGTGTAATTAGTATATGAGTCAGGGAAATAGTCATTTTATAAATAACCCATGTTTTCTTGTACTCTCATACCTAAACCGTCACCAATCATGACAAATTTCCTTCCTAAAAAAACCTTACATCTCAAATTTCTCCATTCTCTTTGCTCCCAGGATAGTCTAAGTTGGTATTTTCTTTCATCTGGATTATTGTAGGAGTCTACTCTAACAGTTTCACTCTCATCATTTTTTTTTAATTGGGGTAAAATTCACATAACTTACAATGAACTATTTTAAAGTGTGCATGCCAGTGACATTTAGTGCATTCACAGTGTTGTGCAACAATAATCTCTGCATAGTTCCAAGTCATTTTTATCACCTTAAAAGGGCACCCCATACCCATCAAGCGGTCACTCACCATTTTCCTCTCCCTCCAGCCTCTGGTAACTAGTCTATTTCCTATGTCTAAGCATTTGTTAATTCTGGACATTTTCAGATCGGTAGTATCATTATATTAATGTTAACTTATTAGTTTTGTTAATTTAATATGGTTATGATATAACATGAGGGGAAATTAAGTGAAGGACATGTGAAAACTCTATACAATTTTAAAAACTCTTCTGTAAGCTTAAAATTATCTCAAAGAGTTGGAAAAAGAACCACAAAATATACTATAAATAACACTGGACAGAGATTTGGCCCTAGAGTCCAGGCACGGTGGTTGGGGTTCTTCCACTGCTGTTTGATTTGTGTTATTCCCTTAAATTGTAAAATGGATTATAGACTGCATAATAGTGAAGTAAATTAAACTCTCTGGACTTCAGTTTTTTCACTAAAAGATATGATAAAATAGAACAGGTATGGAAGCTTCTTATTCTAAATCTAGAAATTCATTTTATAAGGACACAAAGTTTTTCTCAGGTGATAAAATCCTTTGCCACAAAAACAAAACCAAAGCAAGTAGTATTTTTGTTTTTACCCTGTCACTAAATAATTTATATTAAAAAGTGAGAAAGAATGAAAATATTTATAATGATATAAAAGTCTTGGTCCCATATCTGGACATGGCAAGTATTTAATACATCTCTATACACTTAAATACATATGCATATAAATTTATGTTTTTTCTCAAGATGTGTTCAGTGAGATTAGTAGCAATACAGCAGATCATTTTACTGGGTACATCATGTCTAGCTATCCAGAAAAAAGTACAAGACAAAATAAAAGGTAACAAAATTTAAAGAGACAAAACAAGCATAAGAATCAGACATGGCAGGATGTTGGAATTACCAGACCAGGAATTTTAAACAACCATAATTAATGTGCTAAGAGCTCTGATGGATAAACCAGACAGCATGAAAGAACAGAGGGCAATGTAAGCAGAGAGATGGCAATCCTAAGAACGAACAATAAAGAAGTGCTAGAGATCAATGACAACAACAACAACAACAACAAACAACAAACCACTGAAACAGAAATCTGAAGAATGTCATTAATGGCTAATTAGTAAACTGGACATAGATTAGAAAATAATCTCTGAGTTTGAGGATATAGCAATAGAAACTTTAAAAACTGAGAAACAAAGAAACAGAGACTGGGGAAAAAAAACCCACAATATTTAAGAAAAATGGGACAACTTCTAAATGTGTAGCATTCATCTCAGGGGAATACTTGAAGGAGAAGAAAGAGAAAGAGGAACAGGTGAAATATTTAAAATAACAATGACAGGAAAATTCCCCAAATTAATGTCAGACATAATACTACAGATTCAGAAAACTCAGCAACAAGCAAGAAAAATGTAAAAAAAGAAACAAACCAACAAAAACAAGCAAACTACACCTAGGTATATTATTTTCAAACTATAGAAAATCAGGATAAAAAATTTATGAAAGAAAGCAAAGGAAAAAACTCCTTACCTATTGAAGAATACAGATAAGAATCATACCTGACTTCTCAGAAACCATCCAAGCAAGAAAAGAGTGAACTATTTAAAATATTAAGTGGAACTAATTCTCAACCTAAGATTCCATACCATGAAAATTTATCTTTTAAAAGTGAAGAGGAAATAAAGACTTTCTAAAACAAACAAGTATTGAGGGAATTTGTTGCTAGTAGGTATGCCTTGCAAGAAATGTCAAGAAGGAGAATAATCTAGGTCACAAATTCAGATGTAAATAAAGAAACAAAGAGCATCAAAGCAGGAATGATTGAATGTAAAATAAATCTTAGTATTTTTCTTATTCCTAAGCAATCTAAAAGATAACAAATTGTCAAAATAATAATGCCAACAATGTATTTGATTATATCAACAGAGGCAGAAAAAGAATTGAAGAAAAATCCCACTCTCATACATGATAAATTTTGACAGTAAACCAGAAATAGAAAGGGGTTTCTCAACTTTAAAAAGAATATAAAATACTCTACAGCTAACATCATACTTAATGAGAAACTCAAAACTTTCCCACTAGGTCAAAATTAATGGGTGCTGAAATTTAGATATCAAATTTACTTTCTATGTAAGCTTAATCTATAAGCATTAATTTAGTTAATCAAGTTTTTAGAACTTCTTTTAATCAATCTAGATTCCGTGGAGGGGTCTAGTCCTGATAGCAAGGACAGAACACCCCAAGATATTCTTTGGATACCCCCCAGCGGCTGAGATTCAGAGATCAGGGCTGAGTTCTTTTGCAAATTCTAATTTAAGCTGAAACACACAGAGAAAGAGCTGTTAGGTAAAGCACAGAGCGCAAAGTCTTGTCCCTCGCTCTGCCCATTAAGGACATTTTTCTTTTTTTAACTTTAAGGTTACTAGAATTTTATTTTTAACCCAGTTCCTCCTGAATGAAAATGTTAGAGTCTGCGCATTTGGTGGGATACAGCTCGTTGGAGGCTCTGTGTTCCATAAGAAAATTCTTCCCATAGCTTACTTTATTTCACAAGAGATGGCTTCCAATTAAGGAAACTGTTTTAATTCAGACGAAAATCCAGAGGAGAAGTAAAGAAATTATGGCCATTATAATCCCATAATAAGCTGTAAAGAAAGACAACAGTGAAACCGTTGGCTGCAGAGGCTTCCTCGAGGCGGTATTGAGTGAGCCAGAGTTAGAGTACAGTTATTAGATATTCATTTCCAACTGGTGGATCACACGTTTGCTTTTAGTTAGCGGTACAATGTAATGGTCTCTAAAGAATTTTAATGACTTACTTTTTGTGTCGTTAAAATGTAAGTGCTTTTCTTTAGTGTAGTCTTTTTTACATTATATTGATTTTTATTTAATTATAAAAATAATGCTCGAACATAAAAATCAATGCGGAATTGTGTAGCAGTAGGGCTCACCTTTGTCCCTAAACCAGTATATTTATATTTATAAATATATATGTTTAGTTAATTAATTTATTTTTTAATGGTGATTTTCGTTAATGAAATCTATAAGTTTCAGCTGTACATTTTAACAAACAGTAAGGCATATATTTATACTGTGTGTTCACCTCCCATTAAATATATTTTTAATGAATGAGTTTGTACCAGGCATAGTTTTCTGCAATTTGCTTTCTTAATGTCATACTATAGTGTAGTTATTTTTTCTTCTTAGGACTAGATCTAATCTATTAGTTTTTATGGCTCATAGAATTTTGTTAGGCAGACAACACAGTGTTTGTAATCATCCTTTACATATGGACATTGAGTTGGTTCTTAATAATTAGCTATTAAGATTTTAACAAATATGTATATATCATGCATATTCTCATCACATATATATTCACATATACATGCACATGCATCTCTATGTACATATATAATATATATTAACTTGCAATTCCTGTATAAATATGCATATATGTGCATATTCATATATGCATATGTATATGTTTATATGTATGATCCCCCCTCCTTGATTTAGATGCCAAGAATGGGAATGAATTTAAATTTTGATAAATATAGCTAAATAGTTTGCAAAATAGCATACACCAACAATGTCAACAATGAATACAATGCCACCTACCCACACAATTGCTAACACTGATTGTTAATTAAATTCAGTATTATAAATATAATGAACCAAATGTGTTATCCTGTGGTTGACTTTCTTTTATATAAAGAAAAATAACTTATTGTTCTGCTTACCAAGTATATCAATAAATATAAAATTGGTTTTTGAGTAATGCCTTTTACTTTCTATTTTACAGTTTCATTGAGAGGAATAAGAATGACAATAATAACAATAAGTTATAGTTTTGCACATTTGTATTAATCTTACAGTTTTCAAGCTCTCGAATTCATTATATTCTTTGTATCCTCACAGCATCTCTGCCTGGTTAGGGTGGTGATTAGTATTATGATTTTGCAGAACATAAATAGAAACTGAAAATCAGAGAAATGAAACAACTTTACCAGGTCACACAAGATCAAATAAGATAATGTGTGAAG
Organism: Eidolon dupreanum; assembly: GCA_028627145.1. Lineage (NCBI taxonomy): Eukaryota > Metazoa > Chordata > Mammalia > Chiroptera > Pteropodidae > Eidolon > Eidolon dupreanum. The sequence continues at coordinate 1,092 of JAQQSQ010002208.1, read as the reverse complement.
ATGATTTTTAAAATTGTAAAGATCTTTGTACAAGAAATGGGAATGTGAAGATAAGAAACCATTTGCCTTATTGAATAAAACAATTCATAGCCCCTCGGTTGGAAAGCTGAGCTCTATCAAAAAATTACAATTGGAATGTTTGGGAAAGCTTCCCCCTGTATTTAGAGACTACTCTGAGACAGGTGTATATCAGAACATAGCTACCACCTCCTGCCTAGCAAAATCTTTGGTGGGATTCAGCCTTTGCAAAAGCTGGATATGAATTTTTCATAGACCGCTGGAAGGAACCAGAAGCAAGAATTCCTCAAACAGTCCTGGCAGCACCAGGTTATATAAAGCACTGAAAAATAAGGGATGCACACGTGAGCGGGCAAGAGGAGCACATAGTTTATACTCAGCAAGGACAATTTCGCATTTTCAATTGTTTTTCCTCTGAGGTGGACAATTAATTTTCACTCAACGAGGTAAGTGGTGCACCTGAACCTCAAGCTTAAAATCACATGGAAGTTCATGCATACAATCGACATGTATAATGCATGCACACAATCCCAAGGACGAGCACACACACGTAAATTCACATGCACATGCTATTACATTCTCACGCAAAGGAAACATGAACACAGATAGGGAAAGTGTGTATATATTCACACTGACTGGTATATATATTATACAGACTTGTACTGACACTTCGCTAAAGCGCTCACATAAAAGCGTGGAATCACATCCAACACATACATGCATTCACACACACATAAGATCAGTGTGTTCATAAAATACATGTGTGCTTACACGTGCGTGTGAAATATTCATGCGCCGAAAGAAACGCCACTACGTGCTTGTTGAGAGATTTACGGAGGTTTGAGATCAGTGTTGTCCTGCTACCAAACCTCAGCACAAATACGACAAAACAGCAGCGAAAGTACAGACTAATACTCCCTCAGAACACATGGAAGGTAAACGTTTTATTTTACCGGATCAAATTCAGCAATAAATCATGAAGGTAAGATATCATGAAAAATCTGGGTTTATCCCAGAGATTTGCAAATGTGCTTTCATCTCAATCAGTTGAAGGATTGTGTAGAACAAAAAACT
>JAQQSQ010000220.1:0-14973 GCA_028627145.1 Eidolon dupreanum | reverse complement strand
TTTTTTTTTTTTTTTTTTTTTTTTTTTTTGCATAATGCTGAAGATTTTACAGAACTCTGAAGATTATCCCAGAGCCCACATTGGAGAGCAAAAATTTCTGTTGCTGACACTCTAAAGACAGACTTCACTGTACTTTTGAAACATACTAAAAATCTATACAGTTCTACCAACCCAGCATGTAGGGACAAACCCAGAAATTGCTGTTCCAATGGCAATTTTTTTTTTTCAAATTGTGTAATTCGCGTCGGGTTTTCCTCAGTCTCCTGTACCCTCAAAAACGGCCCAGAGCAGTGACCAGCACACAGAAGTTGCTTATTAAATGTCTGTCTGTTCGTCCAAGTCATTTTCTTTTATTGACAAACAAAAGAAAGTCCTCTGACAATAAAAAATGTCCATACCATAGATTAGTGAATGATACATTTTTAAGAACCCCATGTGCTTATTAAATAAGCATAACTTCATTTATATTCCATTCAACACTAACTTTAAGTATTTTCCTTCTTGATGCATCTCCACAGAGAGAGCAGTTGGCCAACTCCATGTGTGCATCGGGTCTGATCGTTGGTCCTTCCACACTCTTCACGGTCCTCTTCCCTAATTTAATCTCAAAACACCCTCAGGCTGCTGGTGCTGACTCCTGCTCCTTCGACATTAGAATTCCAGAGAGCTGTCTCTCCACGGCGGGGTGTGCTTTTCTCCACTTTCAGAATCTTCTCTCTTTCCTTCCTGACGGTGAACAAAACCGCGTCTTCTTCTGCCTCCTGCCCTGGCTTCCCACCTCGTTATGGATTTCTGCCCGGGACCGGTTCTGACATTTTTTTCTCCTGAGAAGACACCTAAAGGACTTCAAAGAGCTCTCGTTTCGTTTTTGTACTTTCTTCTACTTTAAAGAGTTATGTGCCGCTCTCTCCGCCTGGCCTTTGACTCGCTTTGAACACAGCGCCTGTAAAGCCGTCAGTGACTTCTGATGGGGCTGTCCCTCTAGAAGGGGTTCGGGGAGGAAACATCAGGGCTCTCATCTTTCTTAAGGAGATGATTAGCGGAGGGGAGGAAGTGAGGGTTTTAATCATGTGTCCTCACCAAGAAATTCTGGTGTCTAGAAAGGTGTCCCTCTAACCCCATGGGACAAAGTGCAAAGACCTCGCTTTACCCACGTGGTTATGGAATCGAAAAGGAGTCGCAGAATTTCTAGAAGCAGAGATCCTAGAGGTCTGACGGTTCAGCGCCCTTCGTGTTTCAGACGGTGACACTGAGGCGTGTGGACGGGGAGACACAGCCGGGCTGTGCGGGTCCCGGCGCAGGGCTGGCCTTAGACCCGATTCGTTTGTCCCGCCCACCGCTCTCTCTGTCCCTGCTACGTTCTTCAGCGCCAGTCCAAAGGCCACTTTCTGTGCCATCCTCTCCAGCCTCCCTTGTCTTTCCCGGGCTGGACTGTACAGCTGGGATGACCACACGGGACTCACAAGGTCGCTGTCTCATCACGACTGACTAATCCTGGCAGACGGGACGATTTGGCTTTTATCCCTAGCATTTTTTTTTTTAGCGTATGCTGGGTACTCAGTAATTACGTGACAAATGGTCCCCGTCTGCCTGTTACTGTGATTCGTTCTTGCTTACTAGGTAATGCAAGAAATTCAAGATCACAGAATATTTTAGGAGACTTTCTTAAAGGAAACAGTTCAACATCAGTTGGTCCTTAGATTCAGTCTGACTTATTTTTACTTAAACTGTGATTATAAGAAGGTAATATGCCGATGTCTTCGAAGGAAAAGAAGATGTAAAGTTTGGTGCTATCTACTTTCAAGTAGCCTGGAGTTCTCAGGACATAAATATGCTTAGCTAATATTTAAAATGAAGGGTTTTTAAGACTTAAAACTCATAAGATTTATCGTACCGCCAATTCCGAACTATTTGAGAAATATTCATTATTCTGAAAGTTTAGCAAATAAATAGCTCCGTTGAAAATTAACTTGCATTTTTCCATGAACCTTCTTAGATATGCTTAAATAACGTTTATATTTTTTAATTATAATGTGACTTTTAATAATTTATGAAGTTTAAGAGATTACTTTAATGAATTTCTCTTTTCAAAAATAGGTACTCAGTTATAACCATTCACCAATTCTGTTGTTTTTCCACTAATGTTTTTATACTAATTTGTCTTAATAGAGGCTTACAAAGCACCCGTTAAATATAGTATGTAAGGGAACTGAATGGGAATTGCTTGATTCCCTAAATATTAATTGAAAGTTCATTTATAACTAGCAAAATTACAGCCCAGAAGTTGGGGAATATTTTTAAAACTAAACTATGAATTAAAATTTTAGCACTTGATATTTGACTTAGGGAACGAATATGTGACGATGTTCATGCCTCAGATACAAATATTATCAAATTTGAACATCTTTTTGCTTCTGAGAAGCCAGTTTTGTCCTCCCTGTCAAACCCTTCATGTTTTGTGCTTACGGGCAATCACGAGAGTCTGTCTTTCCTGCCCCCCAAATTTTCCACAGATGCTACACTGCCCGTGACTTTCCATCGTGGTTTATGTTAGAGGGTCTTTTCTTTATGAAATAAGTGCTAGGTGATTCTTAATGTCCCTTTTAGAATTTTTCCAATCCATGAAATCCCAGAGTTAAGGAATTACTGATTGAGACCTGTGGATGTTAAGTTTGGGTTGCTTATAGTGTGATTACATCAGGAGTGTGGTTCATTTCTTCCTCCCCGTAGTCTGTGAGATTTTGTTGAAGTCCAGATGCCAGAAATAGGTCTTAGTTTGTCACTCAAGTGTAAATATACAAAGCTTGATCTCAGGCATAATACTTTTCATCCTTTGAATTTTTTTTTTTTTTTTGAAGATGTTGTGATCAAAATCAGGTCCTAACACCCATTGTGTGTTCCACGCCTCAAACCGCGTTTACTCAGGTGAGTGAACCGATCCTACCGTGACTCCGTGGGACACCCGAGCCTGTCTCACGGACTTCAGCGTGTCGTGTGTAGTAGCAGCTGCCCGTCACTGGGTCCCCACCCAACCCTAACACAGTGTCAACGACAAGCGAGGGCCCCTGTGCTCGGAGCTCTCGGGGACACAGAAATGACACAGCAGTTACATCCCTCTCGAGGGGCGTCGGGTGCTTAGGCTCGATTACGTGGACACGGATAAGTGTGCCGACCCTTCGCACTTGCAGGAACAAATGAGGAACAACAGCCGTGGAGAAGCAGAAAGTGTTCACATCGGCGGAGACGTCAGTTAAACCTCGGCAGGTGAAAGGCTCCATCCGGTCTTCTCTAACCGCCGATGTCCCGGAAAGAACACAATTTTATTAAACGGGCTGACAAAGAGTTAAAAGCGTCGCATTAGTAAAATGCATGACAAATCACCATAAGTCAATTATTTTCAGACAGTGCTAGATATAGCTTGGAAATGATATAAGCAGATAAACCTGGTCAAGGGTTGACTTATGACCTTCAGAGGAAAGGAAATGTGGTAAATGTAGGCATAAGGATAGATTACCTACCAAGAAATGGTATTGTGCGATGTCGAGAAGAAATAATTTGCCTATTCCTTTATGATCGCAGCGAAATGTGTTTTTCAGAGACTTTTTGAATCAGAGACGTGCACCTGCAACATATTCTGCCTGACAATTTAAACTGCTGATAAACCTGGAAATAGAAAAAAAATAAAGATTGCCTCTGCATGGAAAATGCTTAAGACCAGCAGTATTTATCGATATTTTCTGCAATAAAAGAAAATAAAAGAGGCAATTACTTCAGCTGCTTTCTCAGTTAAAGCTGTTTTTAAGGAAAACTCCTTAGAGCAATGGCTAACCCGGCCTGCAGGCGAGGTGACTTTTTATGACATTTCAATGTGCCTTCGGTGCATGTACTTCTAAATGATGAGCCTGAGCTAGCCTCCCTCTATTCGCTTCAGATAGCATTTTGTAAGAAATAAACACATCCAGCACCAGCAGAAAACAAAACCATTTTCTGTTTCTCCCTTTATGGGAGATGGGACCTCTCCGGATTGCTGTGGCTATAGATTTTTCGGAATGGGTGCTTCAAAGCGAAGTCAAGTGATATTGCTTTTCTCTCAAATTACCAGCCAACTGAAAAAAAATCATTACTTCCAAATTCCAGATTCAACCTATGTTGTAAGTTGTACGGAGGTAGCTGCTTTTTCGCTTTTTTTTTGTTTAAACACCGTCCATCTGAGTATCTCATCTCTTCAGCTCTTCCCTCCGAAGGCCCTTGATTAACTGAGGTCCTTCTCAGTTTCTCGTCGTTTTTTCCTCTGATAGAGTGTATGTCATATAAGATAGTTCTGGATAAAACTTGCCTTCATGTTTCAAATACTATGTCATGTTCATTAGTGCAGAGTTAGTTTGGAAGAGACCTTGGAATCTTACCATCTAAGAATGTCAGGTGACAAGATAACAAGGTACAAATAAATTCGAATGCACGTCCAAGGATAAGGTGCAAATAAAGGGAATTAGAGATTACTAATGTACAAGAACAATTCTATGTATTTAATTGTCTGCCAGTCTCACATATAAATAATACGGAAGATGCGATCAGTCTTTAAGCTCCGTGGCCAAATATTAAATAATTAAAGCAAATCCAGGAAAATGAAGGGGAAACGTGGATGGTGGAGGACTTGGTTTGAGGAGAGAGCATCTGCTATTTCATAGATTTTTATAGATTTATCAGTGAAGCCCAGTCAGAAAGGTGAATCTACAGGGGGAAAAAAATGACATAACTGCTTTAAAATGGTATGATGGCCAAAATGCTTATCCTTGTAAAAGTGACCTTGGAGGTTAAAAAGAAAAGCAATCCAGCATCTGGAAGCGTTTACGGTTACAACGTTTTTACAGGCAAGGGAAAGCACTGGAAATTTCCACATGGCCGGTATTTATTAAACCTAAAAGCTAAAATTACTTTCTTCAGTTTTATTGGAGTACACGGATTTCGTATTGTTTGTCAGGATACCTTTATAAAAGATCCAGAAATGACAAATGTGCCCGCGGTGGACCGCTACTGAAGGAAGGCTAAAGGGACTTTGGTTTCTGTCACATGTAAAGTATGGCATCCTGGGTCACAAGGAAGATTCTCCCTATATGTACATCTCTCTCGACATCATTCTAGCCACCTCCGAAAGTACAGATTACGTCTTAGCTTTCTGAATCTCTTTGCTGGAGGAAAATTAAATTGTGCCTTTTAATAAGAACAGTTTATAGTCATCATTAAGTAGTTGGAGTGAAAGGGAATGGAGAAAGGGTATAATAAGATTCAAAAATGAAGAGTAAGACCTCCGGATTATTACCTGATTATCTCCCTAAGGAATTAAGCACAACCCCATTTGATTTAAGAAAGATCAGTAGCAGACCTCCAAAGCCACAAATGCAGGCGTTCTCATCCCCTCAGAGTCTAGCGTGGAGATGGATAGATAGGCCCGTCACAGAGGGATGCCCCAGGTGCTGTGAAAACCACCGGAGGCAGCAGCTCTAACACCCAGAAGGAAGCAGGGAGAGAGATTTCACACGGCTAGAAATCGGCGATCAGAAATCAGCGGAGTGGGAAAATACCGCCTTGGCTTCGCCGTGTGCACAGATGTGAAAACCTCAATAGAGCAAGATGTTAGCAGATCAAATGCAGTGAGCCACAGGAAGGATCACACTGGTTTCTTCTAGAGGCAGGTCTGGTGCAGCGTCTGACAGCCCACCAAAACATCTTAGAATCACTGAGAAAGAAATCATATGCATCAGCAGCAGCTACAGAAGAAGATCCGACCAGATCCAACGTCTAAACATGTTAAAAACTCTTGGAAATAGAGGGGAATGTCTTCGATGTAACCAGGAGTTTCTGAAAATAGAAATATATGCATACAAGAGCAAAGTCATACCTAGTGGGAAATTATGGAAACCTTTGGCCCTGAAATCAAGAGAGAGAAAAGGATGTCCACTCTCACCGCTCATGTTCAATATTACGCACTGAGGTGAGAGACATTGGAAAGGAATAAAAACTATCTCTACAGATAACTGGAGTGATACATAAAAAATCAAAAACAGTAAAGACTGATTTATTAGAATTAGTTTAGCAGTTCTAAAAGGTCAATATACAAAGTCAGATGTATTACATGTACCATCCAAAGTCATAAATAAGTATGTAGAAAATAAAATGCTAAAGGAACATCATCTAAAGATTTCCAGAATTTCAAAATAAATCTAACTGAAGATATGGAAGGCCTCTATACCAAAACCTGCAAATCCTGTTCGTGGATTTGAAGACCTGCTATTATGGTATCATTTCTCACTCCATAGATTCAATGCAGTCCTAATCAAAGTCCCAGTAGGTTTTAAAATGAAAACTGACAGTCTTATTCTAAAATTTAATATTGAACGTACAAAAGACTAATAACATAAAAACACTCTTGAAGCAAAACCAAAAAGAAAGAAAGAAAAGAAAAAAACGGTAGACATAGCGCACTGGATATCAAGACTTGGTATTGTATAAAGTAACAATAATTAAGGCAACATGTGTGATGCCACCGGCCTAAACCACCAGACAAATGGGACTGAGCACAGAATCCAGAAGAGATTCACGCACAGATGGACCATCACGGCCTCGGGGAAGAGCGAGCCACTCGCTGGCACGGGCCACGCATAGGACTTCGGAGCACTGATGCTGAGTCCACGGAATATGCTCTTCCACGCTATCGCTCAGCTGATGTCTGTATTCCCCACTAAAATAAAAGTGACGTGATTGCCTTATCCAGATGGCACAATGTGAGTGGATAGACCCTCCCCCCAAAAAAAAGTTAAATTAATATAATTGCAGTGAGGGATCATAGACAGAGGCCTACATTTTATAATAAAGAATGAGGTTAATCTGATCTGGGGGCAAACGTGGGTATTTATGATGCTGGAGATACCTGCCACCCACCCCACCAAAAAATAGCAAAAGCAAAACATAAATATTTTTTCTCACTGAATCAAGATCAGGTAGTTTCAAACGGGTATCTGAGTTCTTTCCTGTTATACTGTTTTCTCACAAACATTTATTTTAGTAGTCTTAGAAATTGAGAGCCAAAGCTTTTCAAAATTGAATAATCACCTTTTCGCATGCTGTATTCGTGTGTATGTTTTGTGGGTCCCCAATGATGCATTTAAATATTTATCCCACAGTCCATATGGGCTTTCTAGAGGTTTCCAAGGCATGATTTAAAGACAACAGGATATTTAGTGTTCACCCAACTGAAAGAGACAGTTTGGAAAATAAAATCTGAGACTCTTTTTTCCACCTAGAGCGCCTGTTTCTGCATCCAAAGGCCATTTAAGAAAATATCCAAAAATGGTTTTTATAACGGTAAAGAGAACCAGGAAGGTCATTTACATGTTTCCTGTTCCGTATGGCAAACACGGAGTTTATTCAAATCGTTGTCTTTGAACACACGTGCGAGGTTGAAGGCTGTCCAGGTGGTTTGAGCCCATTAGCAGACACAAATACACAGAAAATGAGGATTAGTGCTGGATTCCCAAAATGCCCTTGGGCGATGTGATGCTAAATTATACCTGAAAATTCAGTCTCTTCACCTCAGCAGGCTGAAGTAGCTCATCAATGTGATAATTATAACTAAATACGAACAGGAAAGGAATTCAGAGACCAGGACTGCTGTGGATTCTAATTTGTAGATGGGATGAAATGAATACTATTAACATACACTTCAGATATATTATGCGCGTTTAGTATTGGAAATGATTGGAAATTTTTGCGTAACAATTTTTAATATTATCATTAGAAACCAAAATATGCTGAATGTAACCCATATGTGGAAATTCACACTTAGCTAGTATGTTTTAAAAGTCTGTAAAGAATCACACATCTTAATATTGGTCTTTGTCCACTTTAAATATTATGTTTTCATACTATGAACAAACTACCATATTGTCTAGCCCAGTATTTGCAAGATTGTGTGTGTGTGTGTGTGTGTGTGTGTGTGTGTGTGTGTTTGCACACTTAACTTTCTGGCTTAATTACATCTATTTTTAGTTGGAAACTTTCTCCTGGTCATTCTAACCCACTTGATTCATTTCCATACAGAACATTCTCCAAGTCCGTGCTGGACTTTAGGTTGGCGCTAACGCACCACATGCATTGATTAGGCTCCTATTCTGCCGCTACGTAAGTGTCTTTAGGATCCTTGTGAGTGACTCTGTAGAAGCCTTTTTAGGTGTGCGAGGATGGGCGGGTATCAGAACGCACCTGTCGCAGGCTTTCGGTATTCCGTGGGTCACGCGTACAGAATGCTGACGAAAGCCCAGCACCCGTGTGACTCCCTGGATAATGGCAGCTCCGAGTTTGGCTCCTCTGAACCCACACGGTGCTCCCTCCCCGTGACGAGCTCCAGCAACAGCGTGTCCTTGATTTCAGCGCGTTACTGGTGACATCCCAGTGGCCCTCCACGGAGCCCCCTCCGGCCGCCCAGGGCACCGCCCCTTCACGCAGCCCTCAGGCCACCCTGGCCCCGGTGCCGATAGAATGAACGCTCTGGACGGAGCTGCGCCGGGCCCGCCGCGTCCTCGCCAGCACGTGCCACCTCTTGCCTTTTTGGGGACCAGCCGTCCTGCCGGGCGTGGTGGTGTCTCCCTGGGGTGTTGATTTGCATTTTCCTGATGTTGAACGATGCCGAGCGCCTTCTCATGCACCTGCTGGCCATCTGTGTGTCTTCTCTGGAAAAGTGTCTATTTAGCTCCTCCGCCGCTTTTTAATCAGATGGTTTGTTCATTTTTTCTCTTTGCTGTCGAGTGGTGTGAGTTTTGGATATGGACCCCTCATTGGGCTTACGGTGTGTAAATATCTCCTTCCATTCCGTAGGTCTTCTCGCTTCGTTGCTGGTCTCCTGCCTTGTGTGGAAGCCTTTGAACTTGACGTGGTCCCACGTCGTGGCTTTTGCTTTCGTCGCTTCTGATTTCAGAGTCAGATCCAAAAACTCGTTGCCAAGACCGATGTTAAGGGTTTAACCCCCCACCATTGTCTTCTAGGGGTTTTATGGCTTCAGACCTTATGTTCGAGTTGTTTAAGCCGTCTGGAGTTCATTGTCGTGTATGCGTAATGTAGCCGTATAGTTTTATTCTTTTGCATGTGGCTGTGCAGTTGTCCCAATGCCGTTTATTAAAGAGACCATCCTTTCCCTGTTGTATATTCTCGGCTCCTTTGCCATAGATGAATTGACCATACATGTGCGGGTTTATTTCTGGGCTGTCTGTTCTGTCCCGTTGGCCTATGTATCTGTTTTTATGTCAGTACCATGCTGTTCTGATGACTATAGCCTTGTAGTATAGTTTGATATCAGGTAGCATGATAACTCGAGGTTTGTTCTTCTTTCTCAAGACTGCCGTGGGTACTCAGGGCCTCTGGGGTTCAGCCCATTTCCTCCCCACTCTTCTGGCTCAAAGCTGCCCAGCCTTTGCTTTTACCAAAGCCCCCTCCTCCCCTTCACCCACACCCCTGCTCTCCTCTCCTCTTCCTTCCTATCCTGCAGAAGGCACCCTTGAAGTTGGCCTTGATTCCTCGGGCATATTCGAGGTCCCAAATTTTGGTGGTTTAAAGCCCGCCAGGACCCAAGCAACTAGGCCCAGATGTACAGTTCGGAAGTGGATGCTTCCTTCATATGCACTGAGGTGAGCAAGGTAATGTAGGAAGGGGTCGATAAGGTGGCCGATCCTAACAGACCCTTAGGAGGTCACCCCGGTATGAGGCTGGGGGGGTGGAGCTGGCCGAGCATGGGTGAGTACGACTCAGGTTATTTGTTGTAACGTGGATCCGTGAATGTGTGATGCTGGATGAGGCTGCCTGGGTGGTTGTTTGATAGTGAATGAAGTTAATTAAATTGTTCCATCGTCTTTGCAAAAACCGTTCAGATTAATGTGAATTATAATGAAAAACTAACAATGTAAAAAAGTACAAATTTAATTGTACTTTGTAATGATGAAATTAATACCATTTGTATCACTGTGTCAGAAGGCTTTTTCTGCCTAATAGTCATCAGTGACATATTTATTTATATCATAAATATATATAGCACATGTGTCAGACAGACACTGTATTAATTTTGATTACAGTAGCTTTTATGGTTTATTGGTCTTCTGCCATAAGTAACTTTTATCATTATTATCATTTTAGTAAATATAAAATATATCTTCACACCTGTAAGTATATATAATTTCATTCAAATCAGTGAACTCACTGAAATTAACCTCAAGACCAAAAAGTAGTTGTAAAATGACAAATATTTGTATTAAGTAAGAAAATGACGTCAGTCAATGAGCATGAATTTGGCTATTGCCTGAATTCGGTGAAAAATTGTCTGTGGTGTATAGCCTTTATCATTTAAATTTGGTTATAGAAAGTCATTTATTGAAGCAAGTATTCACCAAGAGCCTACCTAGTGCCAGGCTCTGATCTGACCTTGGACAGGCATCTCTGAGGAAGAGACAGCCTGGTCCTCAGGAAGCTTCCGTCCTAATAGGCAGAGACAGACGGGCAGAAAACAGACACACAGACACGACTATTTCAGGTCTTAATTACAAAGTGCCATGGAGATGAATTCGGCAGAGAGGGACCTGTGGGATGTGAGGTGGCTTCTGGGTTAGTCAGAAAGGGCTACTTATTTTATTTATTGAAATATTTTAATGTCACCATCAGAGAAAACACAAGGAAAACTTTCCTGGTGCTTCTCATCATGTTGGGTGAACTCGGTGAGGTGGCACGGGAGTGGTCTGCGGCACAGGGTCCAACGGAGCAGCGCGGTCGTCAGCCCGAAGTCGGGGAAACCGGACAGGAGGCTCTGAAACCTCCTGGTCCCTGTGATCACGACGTGTCATCACTCGAGGATGAGGCTGTCTGACACCGGGACCGTCCTCCCGTGAAGAGCGATGTGGGGGTGGCGTCCCCGGCTGTCGGCGAGCGGCCTGCGTCCGCTGGCCCTGGACCGTGGCTTGGGCGGCTGCAGGTGTCTTCTGCTCCGGGCCAGGAGGGGCCAGGAAGTCTTAGGGCACAGAAGGTCCCCACTGCTGCGTAACCCCTCCTGGGTTTTAAGTAGAATCCGCATTCCAGGCACTTCGGGGTGCAGAGGGGACCAGACACAAAGGCAGCCCTTGCACTGTCCCCCGAGGTGACACTGAGAAACACGTGCAGACCAGGGTGTGCCCCAAATTCTGTGAAAATGGAGGGCTGAGGACCAAAGCGAGGTGGCAGGGGAGAAGGCGGTGTGGAAACTCCTCTCAGGAGGGCAGAGCGCTGGCGCACAGTAGGCATGCACTGAACCCGAGACCTGCCTGTGCGCCCCCCTCCCCGACAAGGCCCGGGGTGCCACGTGAAAACACACAGTTCCCGCTTTGCCTACGAAGGAGTCAGTCCCAAGAAACAGACAAAACTAAAAGTGATCATTGCTTTAATGATAGAACAAAGTGCAGCGAGAGCTCAGACAAGAAAAGAATTCAGCAGGTTTTCACAAGAAAACCAACTCTAAACATACAAGAGTGGCCAAAAGACGGGGGCCCACAGGAGAGCTTTCAATCAGGTAGATGCCAAACAAGGACTGTTTTACGTGTATTTCACATGTAGATCTTTCAGTGGGCGAGTTCTTGCTGAACGGACGAATCCGTTCTTAATTGCACGTCGCCCCTGGCTCGCCCCTGAGTCCTGCAGGCTTCGCTGGAGAGCCTGGCTGATGTCAGCCCGGCCGGGGGAGGTGCGGGTGGCCCCGTGTTCTCCGGCAGATTTGCATTAGATGGAGTAGTTTCGGGCGTAACGTCTCCCCTGTAATTTTATGAGAATGGTATTACCCTGGATTTCACTGTGCGGTCGCTGGTTACCTTCTGTCAGTGAGCGAGTCTTACTGCAAAGCAGGGGCATCACCCGTCTCTTTGTCTCCGTGGGCAAAGCAGTGACTTCTTAGAAAGTCGGATTTTCTCAGAATGACCATGTACAGAAGCAAACGCAGACATCAGAGATGTAAGTAAATTCTGACCCAACTTTTTCATGGGACTGCGGTGGGAGAAACACACCCTATTTCTTAAAAGACTAACCATGACTTCTTCAGATCCATCCTGGGAGCAGAAAAGGGCATCGTAGTTGTTCTCTCCCTAACCTTTACCTTTATCCCAGCTACATGCTTGCAAGATGTGGTGCAGAGAGAGTGGGTATTTCCCTTGTTACTATGGAAACCCTTAGAAAGGTTTGCAAAATCAAAATCAACAGAGAAACAGATCAAATGCAATTTCAGGCTAGCTCAGCATCCTTCATTCAGGCACGATCACAGAAGAGTGGGCTCGCTCGCTTTTCTAGAAGTGATTGATCTTCTTTCCTGGAAGTCTATTGAAAGGTTTGGGAGGCGAGCCTAAAACTTCTGTTTATTCATCCAGTTTCAATGATAACTCTCAGAGGAAATGAAACAGTTCAGAACGGATGGGGCGAAGTAATTGTTCACGACAAGCTGAATATTTAACAGGATATTCATTGCCAAACTTCCTGGTCCAGAGCCTGTTCCTAAGATAATTCACTACAGGCACCGTATCAAGGGGTTAAAAGGGGTCATCCATCTGTCATCTGCCCCAAAGGGACCGATTTTGACAGAGATGGAGCAGCGCAGTCACCCGGGCGAAAGTCCGGAACAAAGGTGATTATGGGACTGTGAAAGCCACTAGATTTTAGCTAGAAATCAGAGTCTTATAATAAAACTGTTTTATGGCAAAGCGATATGCCCGTCACGAAAAGCCGGCCAACGAAAGCTTTCTCTAGAAAGCCCAACTCTTCACCACTTTATCTTCTCTATTGTCTCAGAGAAGCGTTGCCTGGTGTGTCCTGTCACTGACCCTATTCACTGTCTTAGACTGGTAACTTGTTCTGTAGTTGAAGGCGACATTTTTTATTATTCCTTCTGATGTCCTCAGATGTATCAGATACTTTAAAACACAGAACTGTCAGCTACAATTACTGTGTCAAATGCCGAAGGATGATAGAAACGTCCTGTTTTTTGAGTGTGATAATGTATCCTTTGGTCCCTTTGTCACCTGCAACCTGAACGCTAACATTTCTCTTGTTCAAAGAAGTTTCATGCACCAGAGTGTGCTCTGAGGGCTGCCAGCCGGGTTTAAATGCTTGATTGCCTTTTGATGCCATTTCTTTCTCGTGCCTAAGAAACGACGCATGTTAACGGCTACGTTTCTCTTATAAATATGACTGGTCCAAAGTACAGATCTACTGCTGATTACTTCCATGTGATTTCCTGGTTCAACTGTGAATCTAAATGCTGCACGCACTTGAACCATCTTTCGCCTTTGCTCCTGTGTCTTTATACACCCCCTCATTTTTTTCTATGCGGGTGATCATCACCTTAATGCACATGGCAAATAAAAGACTCACAGAAAAAATCATAGCGAGTCTCCCCGCTAAAATGTGCTGGCTGAGGTCTGCGATTAAACAGCAGGAAGAAACCGTGAGGCAAGTCAGGAGATGTATAATTACACAGCCATGAGCACAGAGGGAAGTCATGAGTGGTTTCGCTTAAAAAAATCTAACGTGTTACTTATGTTTAATTGTGTCAGTTGGCTGTATTGTAGTGCATTAACTGTTTCTATATTCGAGTCATATAAAATATTGGAGAGCAGGAATGTAACAAAATTAAAGTATAAAGAACGCTTGGCAATAAAAGCAAATAGACTCCTTAAATGAATTTCTATCTTATGCTAATAATATTTGCAAAAGTGGAATGTACTACAATTGTTTGCTGTCCAATGGGTATATAAAAATATCTGAATTATCCCATCATCAGAATCCAGTGCAATTCCATTTTCAATCATATCTTTTATGTGTGTTTTCATCTTGTAAAGGCATAAACTAACCCAGAGGCAGCCGTAATCCAATTAAGGCAATAATTGCACACTTAAAATCTCAGTGTGGGAAAGAAGGAAAATGGTCTCATGACTTTCTTTAAAATTGAAAAAGTATGTGCGTAACTTTCTAATCTTCTCATTCCATAAAGATTTAATATAATGTCCTCTAGAAAGAATAATGCTACTTCCTTTGAGAGAAGCTGACGGGAGGAGAGGAAAGGTGACCCAGCTCTGCTGGGGTTCACAGGGGGACACGGGCAGCAGGTGCACCTGTAAAACCGTCGGAAGTGTGCACTGCACTGAGCCCTCGAGAATTCATGGGGCCTTTGAAACCTGGTCCTCACTCCTCTGTAGATTGATTGTTTGTAATTCCCCGTAGGAGAGGGGACGGGGAAGGCGGTGGACCCCTTTCTGCGTCCGATGGACTGATCTATGGAAAACAAAACAACTCTAGTTCATTCATCGCTGAACTTACAGGTGCATAATGGTACAGCATGTGTGGAGCGATACTGAAAAATGTTTGCATATCTCAGACATTAAATTGGCCAGAGCCAAACAGGGAGAAACCACTTTAAGAAACTCTGATAATTTGAAACCTGTTTGGACAAATTAGGTTGAGGCGAAATCATCATTAGTACAAATAACTTTTCCTTTAGAGTTTACATATGAAGTTTTTTCACACATATTACATCATTCTATTTATTAAAGTGTGCCGTTTATGTATACTTTTTCAAAAATTCCTATTATGTCTAAAAGAAGGTATACCTGTAAACTCCCTTGCCAGAATTCCAGATGACCTTGAGAAAACATTTCTGGTTTTGTTTTTTTTTTCAAACAGAGATAAAGTCTTAAAGTTGAATATGTTTTTGAGTCTTACAGAAAAACTAGAGTAAGGTCCACATGATATTAAGATATCGAATTATAAAAATAGCACAATCCCCAGACCACAGCTAAGAAAACATTGTACATCTAATTTTATCTTGTTTCACTAACTAAGAATAGATACTTTTTCCTGATCACTGCTGATATGTTGGGGGGACCTTACCCACCTCCTTCCGGGAACACTTGACGTCACTTCAGG
>JAQQSQ010002207.1:0-11208 GCA_028627145.1 Eidolon dupreanum | reverse complement strand
GAAATGTACCACTACATCCTTAATTTGCTCTTCATCACTAATATTTTATTAAAATCACCAACATCATGGTTAGATAATTTTGACAGAAAACACGGGTATTTTATATGTAAACAATAATTCATGCAACAATGATCTTCATGGGCTTATTTAAAAAATCAGAAAGATGGAAGCAGAATGAGAGAAAACAGTATCTTCTTAGTAGTTACCTGTCATGTTCAAAAACCTTCTGCAATCCCCCAAAGCACTTGTTGCTGGAAATCTGTTTCAATGCCATTCTTTTCCTATTAGTGAAGATTAATTTCATTAATTTCTAGAGAATTAGTTCCTGAAAAATTTGAAATAAAACTAATTTCAGATAAATTATCCAAACATACAAATGTATTTCACCTAGACTTTTTCTTTGCACACTAATTTTTTCTAATAAATATTAAAAGGCTGACTTTCATACACATATTTTCACTTGTTACTCATTTTAAAAAACTTTGGTACTTTGGTATGTCATTACCAATTTATTAACAAGCTGTGTGTGTGTGTGTGTGTGTGTGTGTGTGTGTGTGTGTGTGTGGACTGTCCTAAAGTCTCTTTAGAAAGAGGCAGAATAAGTTAAGTTACTAATTTATTACATTAGAAAATTAAAAATTGTTTATTGCTTACCTATTAACTATAACAAATGAGTCAAGGAATTGGTATGACTGATTATAGTTGATTTTAAATGGGAGGAAAGTCAATGAACAATAATGATTTTGATAATAACAGGTAACATTTATTGAACGTTTACAATGTGATAGGCACTTTTCTATATGCTAAACAAGATCAAATTACTCAACTTATGAATTTCTTTAAGAAAGTGATACACAACTTTTAAATCAGTTTCCCTTCTGAAAAAACCAACAAGTAAAACATAAGGCTGTTCTAGGTGAATTAAAAGTGCAGCTTGTCAATAAGAAATTATGAAGTTTGGTAATTTTTTCTCTCAAACAGATCTTTTAAATTTTCATAAATAATTTAAAACTTAAACGTTAAGCTACCATACAGTATTCTTAATTATACAAAAAAATTGTAAAACCATCTTTATCATAAGTGCCTACTGAGTAAAAAGGATTGATTCTGATTTGTATCTCTCAAAGAAAGATTCCCTTCCTCTCATTACAAATCAGTAAGTCATGCACACTAAATAAAAAAAAAAGCCTTAGATACCAGGAATGGAAATTATCATTCTGCTGATCTTCTTAGTAAAATGTTCTAATATTAGCTGATCAGTTGTAGTGTTTGGGTTACTCCTCAAAGATATATAACAATAATCTTAAAAAGCTTACTTTGGAGATATCTTTGCAAAATTCTAAATAAGATTAGTTTCGATCCTACCTTTAAGTAATCTCTTCAGTAAATACAAACACTTAGCTCTGCATTGGAAAGCTGGGATTTGAATCACAAATTGTGACATCAGAGCCCCTACTCTTTGCTGCTATACTCTTCTGCCTCCCCAGAGAGTTTTGAAATACTCTAAGATTGACTGAGGTACTATACTTACAGAGAATTCATCTTTTATTCATAGATTTATGATTTTAATATGTAAAAGATAAATTCTTAAACAAACTGCTCACTAGATGTTATTAATTACTGAATATTAACTTCAGCTATTATTTATGATCCTATCTTCAATAATGAACAGAGATAATTGCATAAATTTAACATATACATGAGACCATGGAATAAAATTTATTTCCTGAATTATTCTACAAGGAAATCCTATTTTCTTCAACCTAAATGGGACTACTATGTCTGCTTTTCCAAAACATGGTACATTGAACCTATATCTAGAACATAAGAAGTATTATTCGATACTTTGTTATTCATCTGTTTTATTAAACTACAACTAGTCTGTTTCTTCTATTCCTTGAATGTTCTTTTATTAAAATTCAAAATCAAATATTTTTCATTTGGCCAGAGAAAACAAAGTTAAAATACTGTTTTTTAAATTGGTAGAATAAATTAAGAAGAGAAAATAAAAGCTCTTAAAATTTTTTTTCATTAACCACCCATTTTAGAAACTAGCTTCAATTATAAATTTAAAAAAATTAGGCACAATAAGAAATATAACACAAGAACTAGATATGATGTATCACGATTTTTATGATATGCTATACCACGATTTACATTTTTCATTAAAATTTTTTTATGGGAAAATAATGTTTCAAACCAAGTTATTAGATTTTTCATTTAACTTTCTAAGTTATATATGAGAAATAAAACTTAAATTTACCTGTCCAATACTACTTTCTTTTGTCTGTACCAAAGGGTGGATGATTCTGAAAAAAAAAAGACCAAGTGGTTTATAAATGGGACATTCTTTTCACAGCAAAGGTTATACAGACATGTATAGACTACACGTTTTCAACAGAGGCATTTTCTTCTCCTGAGGTAGGTGACTGTCTACCTTGGATATGAGCACCCCAGAAAACACACCTCATGGAACGGCACCAATACTTTACTTTGGCCCTTTAATAGAATTACCTTAATATTTGTTTTGCCACAAGGCCTGGTGTTTGGTCAAAAACTTTAGCTGGATTAAGTATAAGAATCTTACAAAGTTTTTTAAAAACTTTCAAAAAATTTTTAAAAAAACTTGTGTCATTTGGAAGTACGGACATGTAGTCACCTCCTAAGAGTAAATAGGAGTGGGGACTGGAAAAGTAGAGAAAGATAAAAAGCCTAGATCTGTCTGACCAAGGGTTGTATATAAATGGAACTTGCAATGAGGGAGGAAAACCGAGGGAAGAGATAAGAACTTAAGGACTACTGGAGTTGACTAGAAAGAAAGGATGAACTTGTGAGAAACTGACAGGGCTTATAAATGATGCTCAAGTGATCGATACAAACAAACATAAAACATATACTAAGTGTCATTTGTCTTATAAACATGTCATTTAGGTTTTAGAACCGCTTTTGTGGGTGATATAGGGTAATAGAGTAGGATAGAATAACAAAAAACGGAAACGACTCCCCTCCCAAGATAAACCCAAAACAAAAACAAAAAACAATTTCACAGTGAGGGTGGGAGTGACACAATTTTCCTAGAAAGTCAATAAAATGAACGTTAATATTCTTCAGAAAAGAAAGCTTCTCTCAGTGCATTGTACATGCCAAATCATGAGGTAAAACCTAGAAGAAGGGGTCTTTTTTCACAAAGCACGAAATCCCGAAAAGGTCCAATTGTCAAATCTTATTTTTCTTCCCTTTACTTCCTGAAGCTAAATATCAACCACCTCCAGAACCCTGTTCTCTATATTTTAACCCATTTTTCCTTCTTCCCATGAGTCTCAAAAACCTGTGTTTTTGCTCTCATTCCTTTTGGATTTTGATCTATTTCTTCATTTTCAGTGTGTCCCACTCCACCGGCTATCAACAACGTGCACAGGTCTCCCCAATATCACTGTTTTATGACACTGCTGAGCATCGCTTTACTCAAGTCCTCTCCTCAGTGAAAACTCAGGATCTGGGTTTTTCTCTTCCACTCTTTCTGCTCCCATGGCCCTTTCCTTTTCCCCTCAGAACACGGCACCTCCAAGCGCCCTCGGTTACACATTTTTTCGAACCTCAGTGCAAGAAAAAGAATTCGGGACGAGGCGCAGCGCCTCGCGACAAGGTCCTCGCCCCCGAGCCACAGCCCACGCCCTCATGCCACAGCTCGGTCGCGTGAGGGATTCAGGGCCGCAGTCTCCGCGCTCCCTCCTCCGGGAATCGCCGCCAGACTCAGCGTCCGCCCGGACCAGACCCCGCCGTGTCGCCTGTGCAGACCGACACCCGGGCAGGCCGAGGACATCTGGGTCTCTGCGTGCGCGCAGTCTTACCGGTAGCGGCGGCGACGTCGGCGGCGTAGACAGAAGTCCTAGGAAACGAAAGGCGGAGCCTCAACATGGCCGCTGGAGCCAAGCTTCCGCCCCGCCCCCCGAAGGGGTTGCCCCTTCCAGGTCCTAATACCTAAGATTTGTCTCCTCGTTCCCGCCCTCGCACGGCCCCACGCCACAGCTCCTCCCTCACGGTCGCGTCCCCTCCCGCAACTCGCCCTGCGCCCAGTGGGGAGGTTCCTCCTGTTGTTGCTCGCAGGGTTCAGTGCACGCTCCTCGCTGGCGGGAAGCCGCGGGAGGAAGCCCAGGCCCTACTTCACTAGTAGACGAGGTTTCCACGTAACTCTTTCAAGTTATTTAGAAACCAGGACGTAATTTCAAGTCTCCTCTCCACCCCTAAAATTTCCAGTTCACAATCTTGGTAGCTGGAATTAAAGAAGGGCCATTTTTAAAATCTCCAGAGCCAAAGGAGCTCCCCTCATGTCCTCTTTTCTCCCTTCTCTTAAGGTTAGTTGAATTGAATAATAGTTGGTAATTGATGACTTACAGCAAATCTTACTTTGACCTTTTGCTTCCTTTGCTTGATTTAACCAAATTGATTGTCAGTGTGCTATGACTGTTGAGAAGATTCTGATTACAAAAAAATTTTTTTTTTTTTTTTTTTTAACCAACTGCTAAACTAACAGATTGCAATGATATCTGAAGTGGCAGGGTGATTCAGCCTGTACAGTAGATAGGGGTTGCTGACTCAGAAGGGCTTGCATTGGGTTTAATTCTCTGCTGGATTGAATTCTTTTCTGTGTTTTATTGTTAATAATTTTTGAACAAGGAACCCATATTTTCATTTGCACTGGGCCCTGCAAATTATGTGACTGATCCTGCTCAAAAGACTGGTTTGTAAAATAACCTTTATGAGAGCTGATATAATAAATATGAATACTACACAGAAGATTACCTGCTAGAATCAGTCCTGTGGCCCAGGTCCATTTGGCCAGAATGAACTAACCTATGGACTGAACCTGTAGCCCTGAGGATCAGCTGGGACTCAGCCTGAAGATAATATTTATGTGATTAAAATGTTTTTATTCTGAGAAAATATTGAAATGAAAACTTTTTTTTTTTACTTTCTATTTAAAAATATGTCACTGAACATTTTCTTTAAACTGAGTTTCACTACTAAAAGAAAGTATCCAACCAATTTTACAAATAGTTTAGAACTAATGGGAAATATATTTTTTCGTTTTCATTAATAATTAAAAATGTTTTTCAATTACAATTGACATACAATATTGTGTTAGTTTCAGGTGTACAACATAATAATTAGACATTTATATAACATATGAAGTGATCACCTTGATAAGTCTACTACTCATTTGACACAATATGCAGTTATTACAATATTGGTGACTATATTCCCTCATGACTGTTTTTATAACTGGTAATTTGCACATCTAAATCCCTTCCCCTTTTTCACCCATCCCTCCAACCTCCCTCACATCTAGCAACCATCAAAATGTTCTCTATGTTTGTAAGTGGCATTCTGTTTTGTTCATTTGTTTTTTTAGATTCCACATATAAATGAAATCATATAGTATTTGTCTTTCTCTGCCTGATTTGATTTCACTTGGCATAATACAGTCTAGGTCCATCGATGTTGTCCCAAATGACAAAATTTTATTTTTTAATGGCTGAGTAATATCCCATTGTGTGTATGTACCATCTCTTCTTTATCCATTTGTCTATTGATGAACATTTAGGTTGCCTCCATTTCTTGACTATAGTAAATAATGCTGCAATGAACTTTGCAGTGCACATGTCTTTTCAAATTAGCATTTTGTGTTTCTTCAAATGAATACCCAGAAGTGGAATTGCTGGGTCATATACTAGTTCTATTTTTAATTTTTTGGAATCTCCAAACTGTTTTCCGTAGCCTGCAACAATTTACAATCCCATCAAAAGTGCACAAGTGTTTCCTTTTCTCCTCATCCTCACTAACACTTGTTATTTGTTGATTTATTTATGATAGCCATTCTGACAGGTGTGAGGCAGTATCTCATTGTGGTTTTAATTTGCATTTTCCTGATGTTGAACATATTTTCATATGTCTATTGCTCATCTGTATGTCCTCTTTGGAAAAATATTTATTCAGATCTTCTGCTCATTTTTAAGTCACATTGTTTATCTTTTTGGTGTTAAGTATGGACATTTTAGCGATGTTTATTCTTCCTATCCATGAGCACAGTATATGCTTCCATTTATTTGTTTCCTCTTCAATTTCTTTCTCCAATGTCTTACAGTTTTTCAAGTATAGGTCATCTACCTACTTGGTTAAATTTATTCCTAGGTATTTCATTATATTTTTTATGTAATTGTAAATGGGATTATTTTCTTAATTTGTCTTCCTGATAGTTCCTTATTGATGTATAAAAGTGCAACCAATTTCTGAGTATTAATTTTATGTCCTGCTACTTTACTAAATTCATTTATCAAGAACTGATGGGAAATATTTGACAAAAGTTAAATGATGTTTATTTAATAAATTGATTGTTGTGGGGTGTAGACTAACCTAAGAACTGTGAATATGAATTCTTTTACTAAAGGGTTCTTGTGTTAATACAGTATGATAATAACCAGAACTAAAATGATAAAATTTATTTCACTAGCAAAAATAAAATTATAATAGATCCAATAAAATTTTTCTTCTTTACATATTATATATATACATATATACAGCAAAATAAGCTGAAATCAGAAATAATTTGACATCTCTAGTAATGAAACTAGAAATGAAAAAAATGGATGAATATTAACTATTTTGGACTGTAAAAGAAATAGTTCAAAAATTAACTGTAAATGTGTGGACAAAAATATTTAGGGACTCTCAGTTTGGACATAAATAAGTAGGATATAATCTTAGGGAAGCCATAAAGAGATGTGATGAAAATGAGAAAACCTCAACTCTACTTAAGGCCTGTGGGGAAGGAAATGATTTTTAGAGAGCCTAGAAAAGGTACCATACATAAAGAATGATATATTCTATTGAACATAATTACTATGCTACTTGAGAAGTGTTCTTACGGCTTTTTCATAGACTTGATTAGGGTTTCTCAACCCAGGCATTATTGACATTTAGGGCCAGATAATTCTTTGTTGTGGGGAGCTCTCCTGTACATTGTAGGATGCTTAGCTGTATCCTTGCATTCTACCCAATAGCAACTCCTGCCTTCTCCAAGCTCAAGCTGTGACACCCCAAATATCTCTAGATATTGCCAAATTTCCACTGTGTGTGGGAATGAGGGGTTGCATCTATTTGAGAACTACCGGCTTAGATAAACATTCTTCAAACTTCCTTTGTTAGGATTCTATTTTCATCTAACATCATTTCAGACGAGAATAGCATTTACTATTATTCAATAAATCAGAACATTGGTTAATAATGTATTAGTCTCTGGAGACTTCAATTGGGGTGATTAATTCTGTAAGAGACTGGTCACCCTTGAATATGATATTTATCTTATAAAGTTGAACTTCTTAATGTGTATCCCTGAGGACCAGATTTTGGACCATGGGGACTTAACCCAGCACAGCAAACTCATAGCTCCCTTCCAGTATCCTATATCGACTTTCTTATCTTAATTCTAACCACAGAGTACAGTAGAATGAATAAAGACAAACCTTAGTAAAGATTCTCTAAGTCTCACACTCATATTAACAAATGTCTAGATTTCACGGATTCATTTGCATTTTATTTCCTAATTTAAAAAAATTATTTAAATCTTAAGGCCATATTTATTTTCCACCACACACTGTCGTATTTGTTGCTCCTTATTTGTTTCAAAAAGATCAAGAGTGACAGGCAGCCAAGAGGTTGTAAAGGTGCTCAACATCACTAATTATTAGGGAAATGCAGATAAAAACAACAAAAAGATATTATTTCACACCTGTTAGAATGGTTATTATGAAAAAGACAAGAAATAACAAGTGTTGGTGAGAATATGGAGAAAAAAGAACTTTCGTCCACTATTGGAGAATGTAAATTGGTGCAGCCACCATGGGAAACAGTAAGGAGTTTCCTCAAAAAATTAAAAATTGAACTACTACATGACCTTCCACTTCTGAGTATTTATCTGAAGGAAACAAAAACACTAACTCAAAAAGATATGTGCACTTCTCATGTTTATTGCAGCATTATTTACAATAGCCAAGGTATGAAAACAATCTAAGTGTTTATTGATGGATGAATGGAATAAGAAAATGTGGTATATATACACAATGAGATATTAATCAGCCACAAAAAAGAGGGAAACCTTGCCATTTGGAACATTGATGAACCTAGAGCATATTATGCTAAGTGAAATAAGTCAGAGAAAGACAAAAAAATACCACATAGTCTCACTTATATGTGGAATCTAAAAAAAGAAAAAAATCCCGAGCTCAAAGATATGGAGAACAGATTGGTGGTTGCCAGGGTCAGTGGCATGTGTGTCTGTTAGGAGGTGGGAGGACGGCCAAAATGGGTGAAGGTGATCAAAAGGTACAAACTTCCAGTTATAATGTTACCAAGTGAAGTCCTTTGCCTCTCTGCCTCCATCTTGTTCAAGCCTGCTTTGTTCCCATAGCATTCAGGTTAATAGTTTCTTGTATATAGACATGCTAATCTTTAGAGAAATTCCGCTTGCAGCTTGTGTTTTATAAAAGCAGCCCCTTACCAGAAGGTGTCTCTCCGAAGAGATGAGGGGAGTATGTACTAACTCACCTGCCCTGAGCCCGCTGCAGAAGCTGCTGTTTGAAAAAGTGCCAGTTTTATGTGAAAGATTCTTTTGCTACTCTTAAAAGCATCAGCCAAAGAGACAAGGGCCTGTTGGGATACTCTTCAGAGACAGTACTGGTGGGCACCATATTTTCATATTGTGCCAATCAATACCTTGCTAAAGCTGGTGGGAGGGAGCCTTTTCCATTTGAGGTACTTGTTGTTAGGAATGTAGTTATTATCATTCTTTATTCATGTTTTTGATACATGTTTTTTTCTTCTTCTAAAAGAAGTCCCTCCAACATTTTCTGTAATACTGGCTTGGTATTGATAAATTCCTTTAGCTTATTTTTGTCTGGGAAGCTCTTTATCTGTCCTTCGACTCTAAATGATAGCTTTGTGTGATAAAGTATTCTTGGTTGTAGATCCTGGGTTTTCATCATGTTAAATTTTTTTTTTTTGCCAAGCCTTTCTGTCCTACATAGTTTCTTTTGAGAAATCAGCTGCCACTCTTACGGGTGTTCCCTTATAGGTAACTAACTGCTCTTATCTTGCTGCTTTTAAGATTCTCTCTATGTATGTGTGTATGTGTGTGTGTATGTATGTATGTATGTATGTATGTATGTATGTATTTAGTGACCTCACAGATTGCAAGGACCTTGTCAGTTTACAATCCCTTATTTAGGTGGTCTTCCATCCAAGTACTAACCAGGCCCAACCCTGCTTAGCTTCTGAGATCAGATGGGATTGGGCTTGTTCAGGGTAGCATGGTCGTAGACCTCTCTTTGTATTTAACCTTTGACATTTTAATTATAATGTGTCTTAGTGTGGGCCTCTTTGAGTGTGGGCCACACTGGGAGGGGAGAGGGCTCAACAGAGGAACAATAGATAATGCTAGTACTTCTGCCCAGGAGAAAGTTTCACCTCTGCCTCTCGCTCTGATAACTCAGTGTCCCCTGCAAGTCCCTGATGCCAACCCAGTGCTGATGCTCAGAGTGAGCAGGTCCCTCACCTTGAATGTCTGCTTATAGATGTGGCCCCTTTAAGTGGAGTCTGTAGTTGCCGCAGCCTCTGTCCCACTCAGCCCCTCAGGACTGGGCAGCCTCATGTTTTTGCCCGCTTCTACCTTCTGCCTTTGCAGGGTGATTTCTTATTTCTCTCCCTAGTTGCAGTGCTTCTGTTCATCTAGATCTCAGGTGACTTTGCTTGCTGTTTGCTCCATGTTTCTGCCACAATTTTGATTTGGTTGCAAAAGGGACGAACAAAGCCTCTATCACCTTTGCCATTTTTCTCATCACTCCAAACTTAGAAGTTTGATAAATCCAACTAATATCCCTCCTGCAGGACTTTGCTAAATTTATGAATCCTCTAACATATGAAAGAAACTATTTTCTTATTTTTTTAACACCAACATATATTTGAACATATTTCTAGGCTAAAAATATTTTTTACCAAGGAATTTTTAATGGATTATTAGTTTTCCATCTGTAACTCAAGAGTGCCAGACATGGAACTTGCACCTGGGTTTGGATATTCTGGAAAAACCATCAGGAGTACCAGAGGGGTGAGAAATGCCGTTTATTACTCACGAGGCACAGAAGTTTCAGCAATGGCTGGTTGGAGCTGCAGGAAGAGACTGCTGGCTGGGTAACTATCAGTCTTCTGAGTATGTGGAGGGCCTATGTTCTGAGTTTACTCTACGTCATCTAGTATATTTTATTACTGTTGTATTGTTTAGGTGTTTAAATTGTTCCTAATTTTTCATTACTATAAAGACTTTGATAATATATATCCTTATAAGCAAACCTTTGCCCACTTTCTTAATTATTTCCTAAGGATACAGTCCTAGAAGTAGAATTGCTAAGCCAAAATTAATTATTCATTTTTTTAAGCCTCCTGATATTTATTGTCAAAATAATAATTAGAACACTATTGCCATTTTACATCCCCATCAACTTGTCCTATTCTTTTTTTTATGCTCCTTTCATTTAAGCAATGCTCTTTACCTATGGGGAACTTGGCATTTTGTAATATATAACCTACAGTGCATTTCACTACAAATATCCAATTGTGAACTCAGAAATTACATAGAATAACTTTCTAGTTATAATTCTCTAGGAATGGGATGTTTTGATGAGTACAATGTCTCTTCAATGGGCACCATGTATTGAAGAAAATGGAAAACTCAATAACTGAACTGCATCACCTGACATTGTCTCCTTGTCCCCACTATGACTGCATTTACAGAACAATGCTTTGGCATTATTTCCTGGTATAGATTGCTGAAATAAAAACATGTAACATTTGAAATAGCTTTATACAATATTTATAAAGCAATTGAATTCCCTCTTACTAAGTCTCCTGTATTTCTCTTAGTACTAACAGTATGAATTAACATTTTTCCCAATAAAGTAGTATACTTCTGTTTATCAGTTAGTGCTGTATATGTACAATAGTACTTCCTTCTTGGTCCTAGTTTTTAAGATCCTTAGAACTAAGTTTTACCCAATTACCATAGCATTATTTACTTTAATCAAGATTTTTTAATATAAATTTTATTCTCTCCTTTATTTCTTACTTCTCTTTTTTTGGGAATGTTTGGCTCTTACC
>JAQQSQ010002206.1:0-11211 GCA_028627145.1 Eidolon dupreanum | reverse complement strand
CACGATGTCTATTAACAACCACGTTTCCATTGCGCATTTAAACAACAAGACTTCCGTTTCCTGGGTGGCCAATTCCACCAGCTCTCATCAGAAGGTGCTGGAGCTGGAATGCACTCCCAGTCAGCCGAGGCCAACACCGAGGACAGTCAGTATGCGGATGGGCCACTGGCTGCCTTCCTCAACTTAATGCCTGTTTGTTTAACTACCAGCAGTGAGAGTCTCCATTAAGGGCTGTTAACACTCCAAAATGCTGTTTGTTGAGGCTGCCAAAGTGGTAAGTGATGCTCGGTTTACTTTCTTATTCTCAAGGCTGATGTAAAAGCTTAAAACACAGTTTTGACATGTTTAGTTTTAAATGAAGAGACTAGTCAGTTCTACAAATGAGCCAATGGTTGAGAACAGACTCACCAACACTAAAAAAAGTCCACCAATGTTTGTTGGCTCATAATGGATTTGCTTGATTATAACTACAAGGCACACACGAACACACACAATACCCACTCAAACACACACAATACCCACTCGAACACACACAATACCCACTCGAACACACACACACATTTTTTTTTGGATTAAAATACACTCTTAAGATGAGTGTTCTCTTATTCCCAGCTCTGAGTTTACAATTCAAGTGTTTTATTTCCTAACAGTGTGAGTGAATTACACATGCCTGTGTTCAACAAGGGAGAAAAAAAACAAAACACTGGAATTGCAAGAGTCATGAAATGAGTGAAGGATAGCCTGCTCCGAACACATACCATTTAACATGAGCAAATGTTGGCTTTCTTGAAGAGCTGGCTTTCTTAAGTACCCTTGTCCATTCTGACTCCCAAAGGTGTATGCCCATAGAAGTTGCCAGTTATTGGGTTGAGGGCACCTCTCCCCTGGTGAAGTATAAAAGCATTAAACAAATGTTCCCTCTGTGTCTGTGAGCTGCCCAACTACCTCTGCAACGGCATCAACCGCATTCTCGTGCCTTGACATTAAAAGGTTGTCTGTGGCCCATTGTGGGATTCTAAGACTCATCCAACAGACTCCTACATGTTTTGAAAGTCCAAGAATCAAAAGAGGCCTATCATTTTAGGAGATGATAATAGCCATATAATTGTCTAAACCAGGGCCTTTTAAGAGTGAGAGGGTTTGCCATTAATAGTTATGCCAGGACTACAGATGTTCGATGGAACATTCGGTCTTCTCAGTAATAAATAATTGGTTCTATTTATTGAGCTCCTACTGTATGCTAGGAACTTAATTCATCCTTTAAAATTTCTTCTATTAATCCTCAGAGTTGTTGCTCTTCCCATTTTATAGATGAAGAAACGAGGACCCAAGGAGCAACTCACGAAAATGACTTATCTACAGTCACACCCTGGTCAGAGTAAACATGAACAAGGGGCTTGAACTGAGGTCTCTCTTATTCCAAAGTGCATGTACAGTATGCTTTCTCATCCTCAGAGTCAATGGTTTTTCTTAAAAAAAAAAAAAAAGAAAGAAGAAGCTGGGTTCCAAGGAAACCTAGACAGCTGTTTAGATGCCATGTACACTCCCAACAGCAAGAAGAGGAGCATCGCAAAGAGCATATCCATCTTCATGTTTAATATGTTGGACAACTGGATGGAATTTCACTTAATGGGGTGGGATGTGTGCTTCTATTACTTGAAAGAAAAAAAGAAAGAGAAAAGAAGGAGAAGAAAGGAAACGAGAAGAGGAAGAGAAAGAGGAGGAAGGAAGGAAGGAAGGAAGGAAGGAAGGAAGGAAGGAAGGAAGGAAGGAAATTAAAACCCCTTGTTTTGAAATTAAAAAGTGGAGTTTCAGAGAGAAATCTTACCCAATGTCACAGAGCAAATCATAAATAGGGGAAACAATAATCTGGAAAGTCTGGGTCTTTTGATTTTCAATCCATGTTCTTTTTGCTGTACTTTGCTGTGTAACAAGTGTAAGTTGAGACGACGTGTTGCTGGTTAAAGCTATTTCCATATTTCACCTCATTTTGACACTGGCAGTGAATTGCTGGTCCTTAGGGAAACTTTTCTTTAAAAGAGGGATTAAGCTATTTTTAAATATTGAGCAGAAAAAGCTGTCACAGATTTCAGATATAATATGGATGAGGTTATAAATTAAGACAAGTATGTACATGTTGAATTTTGTTGTCTTTCTTATTAAAAAATGTAGTGTTATTGAAATGCTTTCTTTCTTTTTTCATCACCATGGTCCTGGACTATTTAAAGAAAATTAAATGATAGTAGTCTCAGGTTGCAAAGTGGGGAAAGCTACATTCACTTCTCAGTAAAGTAGGATCGGGGGAATGGAGTGGAAAAAAAACCAGTTAACTGTAGAATATGGGATGAGGAAATTTACAAGGGTGAAAACACAGCAGGGACTTCAGAAGTCATCCCCCACCCTTCCAAGTCCCCCACAAAGGACTACCCAAGTGGCTTATTAATCTAAGTGTGTAACTCTGCTAAAAGAAGAGTCAGCTTTGAGGGGTGGGCCTTTGGAGAGGGACAAGGAGGAAAATCCCAACAGACAAGACATTGGGCTCCATCCCAACTTCCTCACAAACATTCCACTTTCATCTGCTCACTTTCATGAAGTACTTACTATGTATTGGGGACTCTCCCAAAGACTTTACACGTGTTAATTCATTTAATCTTCACAACCCTGTGAAGTTGACATTGCTGTTATTTTCAAGGTCAAATAGCTAATAAATGGGGGAGCTGGAATTCAGATTGAGGCAAGTTGATTCTAAGCCTATGTCCTCAACCCCATGTCATACTCACTATGAGGTTTCTGAAGATCGATGGACTGGAGGCTTAAGTAACGCTGTGCGTGCATGGGCTAAAGGCCATGCCCCCTCCCCCGCTTCAGTAACTGCTGCTGTGTGTGTTGGAACTTGGTAGGCTCTGAGGGTGCTCCCCTGGAAAGCTTGCCTGTCACAAGTGGTTCTGGCTGTGGTTGGGGGGTTCAGATCATTTCTCTCCTTAGGGATCTCCCTCGGCCTTGCCAATTTTAATTACCAATGTAGAAAACAGAATCAATGCCGATTTTTCAGATGGAGACTAAGCATTTAAAGAATGTTCAGTTCATTAAAAATGCTTTAAATTTTCAGGATTATGGCAAAAGGGCTAGGCAGAGGAAAGAAGTGAGTGCTGTTCTCTGCAGCATCACAGCTAAACTGCACCTCGGTTTCTCATTGTTGCCCATAAAATAAGAGCAATCATACATATTTTTATTTTCTATATGTTATATCTATTTAATTTCCAAGAGTGCTCCATGAAAATGTTGCAAGACAGTGGCAGACTAGATAAAAAATACTAGATTTGAAATCTGAGGGCCTGGATTTGGGTCTTCATTTTATTTCTTATAAAATTACTAAGTCTTGATTTCTTCCTCTATGAAAAGATTATACCTACCTCACAGGATTGTAATAAAAATTAAATGAGATAATGCATGTGGTGATGTGTTGTAAAATAATTTATTAGATATAAAATAATCTGATGTTTTCAAGAGAAATTGATCTATGTGGCAAATGTCATATCCAGATAATAAAAGCACAAAACTTGAAAGTGGAACTAAACATCTAAATTTATAGATAGACACACAGTGCTACCTAGCAATGGAGGCTTGCGACAGCCTGGAAAGTCATCTCTCCTGGCCAAAAAGTCAAAGCTGATGACAAGGGCCAGGGCTGGGCTGTTTCTTTCCCAAGCATAGTGCGGGCAGCATTCTCTGGAATTAAAGATGTATTCCTCCCGCCACACTGTGGTTAAGGGAAAGAATAAAAGTGTCCTGATACTTGCACAGGACTTTTCACAAAGGGAATTAAGGAGTCGAATTCTGCCCATTCTATTCCATGCTTAAATTGCCTTATTACCAAGATTAATTCATTTGTTCCCAATGAGGCTATTGGTCCACAGAAGAAGGAAAAACCCTCCTTTTGAAATGAAAACCTCAGTGTTGCAGAGAAAGTTCACTGAAATGTTATGTCCACGGGATTCTTTGTCATTCTAATAATACCCGATGCAATTTGCAAGGGCGGGGAAAGTCTGATGAATCCGGAGCTTCTGATGCTGCCTGAGACTGCGGCCCTGCCTAATGGCAGCGCAGCTTCTTATGCTATTGGCCTTTGAGGCCTGAAATCAGATTTTGTCTTTTCAGAAATTTCAAACATTCAGAGGGAGCCAGAGAGATGGTTTGCCTTCGTTCATTCGTGTGACCTGGGTAGAGACTAAAGTTTCCTCCTTCCAGGAATTCAAACTCCTAGAGTGCTGGGACCATGAGAGGGAAGAAGAGGAAGGACTAGTGAGTGGGTTGCTTGCTCCTGCAGAGCCCAGGTCTCATTGCTCACTTAGAATGTGGCCCAAGGGCAGGCAGAGAGGTCAGCCCGGGGACCTGCAGACACTGCATTCCGCAAGGGGGAATGACTGAATGCTGGCATCTGTCTTGGAAACCCTTGTTTCCTCAAAGCCCATTGTGGCACAGAGTAGGTGTTCGTTAAATATTTAAAGATTGAATGAGTGAATGAATGAAAGCATTTCTGAATGGTCCTTAAAGCTGACATCCAACGAGTAGGGGTAGAAAACAGAAGGTGCTCATGTTATTAGGAATGTAAACTGTATTTGCATGTCTGTTACTTCATTACACTTTGATTAAGAGAGAGAGAGAGAGAGAGAGAGAGAGAGAGAGAGAGAGAGATTTGCATAAGGTTCCTATTGAACTGATGATCAGAGTGGTCAAGCTCCTTGCTCAAGGTTACAATGAGGCAGATCTCAGGTTCAAATCTAGGCCTGTATGGCTGGAAAGCCAGCCCTTCTTCCGCTCTGCCATGCTGAGCAATGCCCATGTGTAGAAGTAAAGAGGTCTGTATTCATGCAGATGGGAGGTGAGATAGGACTAAAACTACATACCCAGTGGAAGGGCAGTCATGGCATTTTCTGCTTGCTTTGAAACAAGAAATCCAGGTTAACAGTTATTGAGAAGTAAAAAAACTTTTATTTTTTGAGGTTATTGTAATTGAAGATTAAATGCGAGTATCTTCAAGATCTGTCACTGATACTTTGGCAGATATGAAAACACTCCTGGCTGCTTATTTATTATACATCTAGAGGTCACTAGAATATTCCACATATATTCTGTTAGTTGATCCTCAAAAGAATACAGTAAGATATTATGATCCCCATTTTATAGATATGGAAACTGAGGTTCAAAAGAACAAGCTATTTGTTCTTTTGCTGTAATTGGCAGAGCCCTTGTGTGAATACTTCTCAGTTTTATGACATTGCAATTAACTGAAAAAAAAAAAAAAGAACAAAGAAGAAAAGGAATTTAGAAGCTCAACTAATTCTTAGAGAAGCAGACAAACTATACCAGGGGTTATCTTGATCTGACTCCTAGGAGAAACTGATCGTCACCTATGAAATGAAAAATGTTAACATCCTTGTGGCTAGTCAGTGGTTTTTTTAGTTTTCAAGTTTCCTTTTCATATGTTCATTCATGCAGCAAGTATTTAATGAATGGCTACTCTTTGCTCAGTGCTTCTCTAACCACCAAGAATACAACTGGGAAGAGAACGAAGTCCTGCATGTCTGTTAGACGTGCACCATAAACTATTTTCATGCTATTATTTTATTATACAGCTGTATTACAATACAATTCATATGCTATAAAATTCATTTTTAAAAGGTACCATTCATAAGGTTTTAGCATATCACAACATTGCGTAACTATCACCACTATCTGATTCCTGGTCAATTTCAAAAGGATCTATGATTTGTCAGGAGTGATGAGTGCTCTGAAGATAAGTAAGTGAGGTAAGAGTGAAGATGCTGCTTGCCTACCTGGGGCAGGGGTCAGGAAACGCTTGCCAGATAAAAGGATATGTAAGCAGAAAGCTGAATGAGGTGAGGGAGTGAGACATGGATATTTGGGCAAAGAACAGTCCAGGTAGAGGAAACAGTGCAAGACCCTGAGGCAGGAACACATCTAGTGCTCATGGAAGAGTAAAGACATCAGCGATTAAAGGCAAGTGGATAGGAGAAGAGATGATCTCATTCCAGTGTTATAAGAGATGATATGTCAAAGCCCCTAGTGCAAAGTCTGGTGCACAGGAGGCACTCAATAAATGAGATCTGTGACTATTATGCTTATTATTCTTGTCCTCATCTTAAATACACCAGACACCTTGCTTCCAGAACACAGGAGCTATAGTTCACCTTGGCACTTCCCTGGAGACAAGACCAATGCTTTGCACTTAATACATGGTCATTAAACATCATTTAGTGGAAGAATGGTATTTAGCCTTTAAATTAATAATCTTTGTTTGCTACAAGAACAGGCAGGAATAAATGCCTAAATGGATTGATAAATCACAAAGACAAATTAATACCGAACGATACTGTTAAGTATTCTTACCAAAGAGGCATTATTTCCTTGAAGGCCTTCAGAGTTTCTGTTTCCTTGAGAGGAGGAGTGAAGAGGCTTTTTTTTTTTTTTTTTTTTCTTTTTTCCTTTCTTCCCCTGGCCCTTGGTTGAAAGCAGTTCCATGATGAGGTTTCTTTATAATTGGGCAAAGGGGTGTCTGGGTCAAAGTGACAGCCAACGTGTGCTGCTATTACAACACATTACATAAATAACTCTATATAATTGCTACCATCCATCAATTTGGGGAGATCAGTGGTGAGAGACGCTGCCAGGTTTTTGGAATGAAAACTAAAGCCCCAAATAGCCCATATAGTCACACTCACTAATCAATGCCAGTTTTTTTAAGGGAGGGCAAAATTGGTCTAGTCACCAGTTCAGCCTTGAGAAGGGTTCCCTTGTGTATCCTTCATCTTGGTTTGTAAGACTTTACCCAACTCTCACTGAAAACATTTCGTTCTCATTTCTCACCAGACCCTTTTTATCACAGTATTGTTCTTTGCTCTGCCTTCTCCTATGTGGTAGCCTGAAGCCTTTGCTGAGTTGGCTAAGGACAGTTAGTTTTCTGATGGGTTGAGGTTGATCTGACCACTACAGGAAGCAGAAGAGAACATCTTGGCTTCCATGCAGATTTGGGGGAATTCTAATGGTCCAGTTTCTCTGTCTACACAGGTCGAGTTAACCTGATTTCTTCCTTAATTCCTTATTTCATTCTGGGTTGGCAGAACAGTAACCACAAGTTTCAAAAACAAGCAAACAAATAAACAAACCAATGGAAACAAACATATTAGACATGTGGCATTCAAAATGTGTGAAATCTGAAAACAGAGAGGATTCTCAGTGGTCACATCCTACTCTGGACCCCAGCCACTAGTACACTGGTCTGTAAGCACGGTGAGGCAAGGCTGTATATATCCTGTCTCCCCAGGGCCTATGGCAATGTGTCTGGCACAAAGTGGCAGAATAACCTTAATGAACTGACGATGAAGTAAGGAAATCACACTCCTATTGATTGAAAGTAAAGTCAGACAGGAAGTTCCCACGATAAAGATCACAAAGACAAATTAATACCAGACACCTTGCTTCCAGAACACAGGAGCTATAGTTCACCTTGGCACTTCCCTGGAGACAAGACCAATGCTTTGCACTTAATACATGGTCATTAAACATATTTAGTGGAAGAATGGTATTTAGCCTTTAAATTAATAATCTTTGTTAATTTAATGAGCAGAGATAAATGGTCAACAGCTTGATTTGCAATAACCAGAGAAAACCTGGAATGTAAGGACCTTGTTTAGTCCCCACGTGAATGGACCACAGGGTCTTTTTGGGGTGGCAATGGTCGGGTAGCGCATGTGATCAACAGGTGTGTGTTACAGACACGGTGGAGAACTTTCCACCCCTGGCATATAGTCCGGTTTTCTTTCTCCATGAAAAGTTTGCTCCCTTCCCTCCAGAATGCTCCATTAGATGGGAGCCCCTACATGAGGATGAGATGAGCAGCCTAAGAAGTTCCTTTTGCTTCATGTCCCATGTTCTGTCTATATCTTCCAGAAGCATTTGTCTGAATGAATGTTCAGTGTTCTTCACAATGGTACAGCTTAGTATACTATTCAGAAGGCCTTTTGTGGATAATTAGTACGAAATGAATGGATTCAAGGGTGATTTATTGTTTCCAGAAATCCTCAGAAGTTCTTTAAGAAGACAAAATAAGTAAGTCTTGCTAAAAACCCTCAAACTAAGGGATATTGTTCTTTCTTTGTATGTGTAAAATTGCTACTTAGAGACATGCTAAAAAAATGTGTCATGCTTTGGGGTCAATGGATTCTACACATTTAAATTTTCTTGGACCAAACAAGGTCTCATGTTTACCTTTCCTAGGTGTAAAGGGATGTTCACATAGTTAACTCTCCCTTTTGGTAGATGGGATACAGTAATAACAACAATAATAATGGTCACAAGAACATCTTATACTTGAATAGTATGCTATACTTTCTGAAACTTCAATCATTTACATTATGATGATTTGATCTTCAAAAGAAGCCTGTGAGGATTGTAAGGCAGATATTACAATGATGAAGGAAACCGAGGACCGCAGGGAAAGTGGAAAATGACTTATTCAAGGTTTCGTAGTTAAGTGGCAAAGCCAGAACTCAGGTGCCCCTATTTCCCAGCGGGCACTCTTTCTGCTAGAAGAGGCTCTGTGAGGAGGGGCGGGGTATGTCTCCTAATTTAATTTCTGTTGCAGTGGTTGATTAAACCTTAAGAGAGGTTCTCTTTGTTTTGTTCCCAGGAGTCTGCAGTAATGACTGCTCAACAGAGCCTTTAAAAGGCTTGACACCTGGTACC
This sequence comes from Eidolon dupreanum, assembly GCA_028627145.1. Taxonomy (NCBI): domain Eukaryota; kingdom Metazoa; phylum Chordata; class Mammalia; order Chiroptera; family Pteropodidae; genus Eidolon; species Eidolon dupreanum. Next base: position 2,445 of record JAQQSQ010002206.1, on the reverse strand, counting down.
TGAACCTTTGGTGATATTATGTTATTGCCTGGGGAGTAAAGGGATCAAATCAATGTATTTCTTAGCACCTGTGCTCCAGAGAGAAAGAAACAGGAGGGAGGGAGGGATAAAAGGAGAGAAAGAGGGGGGAGAAGAGAGAAGGGGAAGAAAAATTAAGTTTTCTCTTCCCTTTAGGGAGAGGCAATGTCTGAAGGATTTCTGGAAGCCTGGCTTGAGCCTTAAACATTTTATGACTCAAATCACCTATGGCTGCTGATTTCCAAGTTCTTCCTACAAGAACATAGGGACTTGTTCCTTAAAATGACCCAAAGAATGTTGCAAAATACTCAAATCAGAAACCACTTTATTTTTAGTTACTTTCTCCCCTTCCTCCTGTGAGTGACTTCTTGTATCAAATGAAGGCACATAAACCCTGAGGCCCACTGACCTTGTGCCCTGGAGAGAGCAGATGCCCACAGCCAGGAGAACAGTGGGCTCCTCTCTGTGACTCTTACACCCCCTCCCCACCCTCCGTTCTTATCTGCTATTGCTAATTTCTCAGATACTATGAAACTTCAGAGGACAAAGAGCAGTTTGAGTAACCTCTGCATCCCTGCTTAAATATGGTGGAAGCTTCATACTCTGCCAGAATTGTTGTGACATGAGTCTCAGACTGTGTCGCTTCTGTAAAATACTCTCAGGGGTACAAATTATTCCCAAGCAAGACCACTGTGGAAAACAATGACCCAATGGGCCCTCTAAGTTCCATCCAGTTCATCAATGTTTTCAACGCCTACTCCATGTTCACTATAACAGTCTAGGACTAAATTCACCATCTTTGGCTCTTTTCCCTAAACCTGCATTTATTTTTATTTTTTAAAATGGTATCACCTTCCTCTCAGACATTCGAATTAGAAAATAAACAGAGATTCTCATGTTTTTTTCTCTTTCACTCCTCACATGAATGGGTTACCAACTGTGAATTCTGCTTCACTATTTCTCTAAAATAGCCAAGCCTTCATCATTCAGCTCTGAATAATTCCCACACCTCCTGCTAAGTGTTCCGACTCTAATTTCTCAGAGCAGTCATGCCTCTGTGAAGAATGGACTGTGTCACTCTCTGGCTTAGACCCCTCTGGTTGTTATCCTTGGTCTTTCACTCAAGTCACAAACCAAGAATCTCCACGCTCTTTATCACCAGTCACGAACTTCTTCATACCACTTTGCTCCACTGTCCCCATGCCCCAAACTACCGGCTCTTTCCTTAATCATTATGTGTTGATTGAATCTTCTCAAAGCTCAGGGGCGGGGGTACCTTGGTGAGATTTGGCAGATCAGCTCATTCTGCCGGTGTTGCCACTGCTGCTACAACTGGTTTGGAAAAGCCCCTAAGTGGGTAAACTCACTGCCATTGAAATGTCACTAAAGTCACTGCAGTGTGAACCCTGTAAGCTTAACACAGTCAGAAATTTTGTATCTCTACCAAAACAAAACAAAAGCAAAAACAAAAAAACCTACAAGCTAACCTCAGCCCTTAGAGAATTGAAAATAGCCTTATCAACAGGGAGCCAATCAAAGGTCAAAGTGCGGAGCTGCCAAGGAAGAACACCAGGAAGCTCGTTTGCCTATTCCTAAGCGTCAGGAAATTTTTATGACACCATGATACCATAGACTTTAAAATACGGTGTGCTCCCCTTCCCCAAATACCAAATGCTTAAACATTTCTGTCCTACAAACTTCCATTACATCCTTTAAGTGAAATATAAGAAGGAGGGACACAAGGAACAGAAACGGATAAGACCACTTGTCATCTAAACAGTGTCCCTGCCAGGATCATCTCAAGCTTGATGGGAGGGCTCCACAAATCCCGAGGTGGGCAAGTGTTTTCTGGGGTATTTAACCCAGCCCACTGAACCCGCGGATAATACAACGTGGTCAGGATTCCCTCTGTTGATAGCCCAAAGGTGATGTTTATTAAACGCTTTTGTATCCAATCTGTAATCTCATTCTTAAGTTTTTAAAATTAAATTGCCTGCAAATGCCTAGCTCCTTCAATTCTCATTTGAACTGGTTTCAACATCTTATTAATTAAAGAGTCGAATGATATCTTTGACATTGTTTTAAACTTTTAAGAAAGTCGTGTTTTCAGCTTTTTGAAAATTATATTTTAACAATGCTCTTGACACACATACTTCTGCAAGTGGGAGTGAGCTGTCATTTCGGATCTGTCTAGCCCAGCCAAGCTTTGTGTCTTCCCTTTAGTGGAATGTTCTCGGCCTCCTCACAACGTCTCACAAGTTATCATAGCCTCCTTTGTTTTCATAGCACTTTAAATATAACTATCCAATAACACAAATTAAATTACATTGTGGGTATTTACATGTGGGCCCTGCCCCCATCCCCGTCCATAAGTCTATAACTTTCGAGGACAGGAACTAAGTTTTTTCCCATCATATACCCCCTCAA
>JAQQSQ010002205.1:0-11212 GCA_028627145.1 Eidolon dupreanum | reverse complement strand
AGATAAACATAAAATATAGTGTCCCCTCTCCTGCTCCTTCTTCACTGTCTTGTCATTTGGAGAAATTTCTCTCATCGGTTAAGAGCCTTGGAACACTTCAGATTTGCTCCTGCTTTTTGCTTCCTATGATTTCTAAAATCCCTGTTGTCAGCAGACAAAGAAAACTGACCAGTATCTCTTAAGAATATGGATGCAAAAACCATCAAGGAAATACTAGCAAACAAAATCTAGCAACATGTTAAATAGATTACAAACCATGTGTATATACATCAGCTGGAATTTATTCCAGGAATGCATGGTTGGTTTAGGGTCTGAAAATCAATTAATGTAATACAGCATAGCAATAAAGTATAGGACAAAAACAACGTGATCATCTAAATTGATAAAGAAAAGGCGTTCGACAAAAATCCAACCCCCTCCATGATCAAAAAAACACTCAAAAAACTAAGAATGAGTAGTTTATTAGTCAGCGAGGGCTGCCACAACAAAATACCGTGGACGAGGTGGCTAAAACAATAGACATTTATTTTCTCACAGTTCTTGAGGCTAGAAGTCCAAGATCAAGTTGTCATCAGGGTTGGTTCCTAATGAAGACTCTTTCTCGCTTGCAGATGGCCACATGACATTTTCTTTGTGTGTGCATGGAGAGAGAGAGCAAGAGCTAGAGAGGAAGAGGGAGAGAGGGAGAGAGAGAGACAGACAGACAGACAGACAGAGATAGAGACACAGAGAGAGACAGGGAGAGAGAGAGAGAGAGAGAGAGAGAGAGAGAGAGAGAGAGAGAGAGAGTGTTCTGGTGTCTCTTCCTCTTCTTATGAGAATACCAGTCCCATCAGATTAGGATCTCACCCTCATGACTTCATTTAATCTTAATTTTCTCCTTAAAGGCACTATCTCCTAATGTAGTCTCTTGGGGGTTATGGCTTCAACACATGATTTTGGGATGGACACAACTCAGTTCATGACAAACGAGAACTTCCTGAAACTGATAAAAAGCATCTATGAAAAATTCATACTAACATCTAACTTCACAGGAAAAGATTAAATGCTTTCTCCCTAAGGTAAGGAGCAGCACAAGAATGTCTACTCTTGCCCCTTCTACTCGACATTGTGCTGGAAGTTTTAGCTAAAGCAATGAGGTAAGAAAAGGAAAGAAAAGATATTCAGATAGGAAAGGAAGAAACAAAATCATCTTCATTTGTAAACGACGTGATCTCGTATATAGAATCTCCTAAAGAATCCACAAAAAAGTAGCAGAATTAGAAAGTGAATTGAGAAAGTTTCAGGAAACGATATCAACACACAAAAATTGGTCGTAAATTTATTCACAAACAATCCAAAAATAAAATTAGGACATAATTTTGTTTTCAATTGCATCTGAAAAAAGAAAATACTTAAGAATTAATTTAATCAATGAGAAGCAATGCTTATACACTAAAAACCACAAAATGTTGCTGAAAACAATTAAGGAGACATAAATAAATGGAAAGACATATGACGTTCATAGATTGGATTATTTAAAATTATTAAGATGGCAATACTTCACTACCCAAATGCCAACAGGCTTTTTTGCAGAAATGGAAGTTGAGCCTAAATTTCATATCGAATTGCAAGAGATCCCAAGTGCCAAAACAATCTTAGAAAAGGAAGCACTTAGAGCGTTGACACTTCAGATTGTCACAGATTACTACAGATCTTCAGTGTGGAAGTGGTATAAGGATAAACATAGGCCAATGCAATAGAATCGAGAGTCCAGAAGTAAACCCACGCGTCTATGGTTAATTGAGTTTGACAGGGCGCCAAAATTATTCAACGGATGAAGAACTGTCTTCTACAAATGTTATTGCGACAACTGGATATTTTAATGCAAAATAATAAAAAGGAAGCCTCACCTCACAAAACATATAAATAATAACTCAAAACATAGCAACAATTTAATATCAGGAACTAAAATAATAAAGCTCTGGGAAGAAAATGTAAGAGTAAATATTTATGACCATGAGTTTGGCAAATATCTTAGATATGACACCAAAGCACAAGCAACAAAAAAACAAACAAATATATTGAAGTTCATCAAAATTAAAACCTTTTGTTCATCAAAGGATATTATAAACGGGAGAAAATGACGTATAGAATATGAGAAAATATTGGAAAATAATACATCTGACAAGAGTGTATTACCTAGATTATACAAAGAACTCATACAACTTGGCAAAAACACAAACAACCCAATTAAAAAATGGGCAAGGATTTGAATAGACATTTCTCCAGAGACGATATGTAAATTGCCAGCAAGCACACAAAAAGATGTTCAACGTCATTAGTCACTAGGGAAACTCAAATCAAAACCATAATGAGGTAGCACTTCATACCCAGTAGGATGGCCATAATCGAAGAAGTGGAAACGAACAGGTGTGGGATGCGGAGAAACTGGACCCCTCTCACACCTCCGGCGAAAACGTAAAATGGTGCCGTTGCCGTGGAAAACGGTGTGGTGGTTCGTCAGTCACTTAAACAAAAAATTATCATGTGACCCAGAAATTCCACTCCTATGCATAGACCCCAAAGGTGGGCAAACAAAAACTTATACATAAATGTTGATGTCAGCATTATTCATGAAGCCGAAAGGTGGGAATTACCCAAACGTCCATCGACAGATGAACAGATAAACAAAACCACCATCCACACAACAGGGAATAGGGGCCGCATGTTTGCTGGGTACGGATTTCCACTGGGGTGATTAAAAAGTTCTGAACAAAAGATAGTGATAGTGGCAAAACATTTTTCATAGGCCACAAATGTTATAAAAGAAAGGTTAATGACCAACATTTGTGTTGTACTTTAAACTTCACAAGATCCTTGCACGTGCCTGAAAATTTCATTTCATAACAAATATTTTGGAAGGCAAGGAATTAATGCCATGGCTATTTTATAGAAGAAAAAAAACACACACACAGGTATCTTACTTAGGACCTAAACCTGTGCCTGAAACTTGGTAGAAACTTCGAAGATGAATGAATGAGTGAATGAATGAATGGAGAAACAAATGGAGAAAGCTTTACTGACTTTCCCAAGTTTACGTGACACGTGAACAAGAATGATGCGTGTTGCAAGCTAACCGCAGCCCGTTCAATGGAGTCGAGCCAGAATTTAAGCCGACGCCTTTGGTCTCTGCCTGTCGCATCCATCCCACTGTATCATGCTGTCTGCCAGAAATACACTCCCTGCATTATATTTGTTTCTGTACTTCAAGGAATTGTTAATAATTTAGAAAAACAAGTGATGCGCATCCATCATTCTCCATTAGTGCAGGCGGCATAAAACAAAACAAACCGTTCTGCAAAAAAGGCAAAGGCTCAAGGTGGAAAGGCAAGCTTTCCCTGAATGGGGTTTTGGTAAACCAATTGCGATGCCCTAGCATGTTTCTGTCAGGGTTTTAGGGGGCTCAGTGGCATGAAGTGGCCTCATGTCTTTCCACAATCCTGTATGATAGAGCGGAAATACTTATAAGAAGGGGCTTAACTGCTTGTCGCCTTGGCTCATGCATCATGACATTTAATGTTAGCTAGGGATTATTTGCACAGGACCCCAAACATCTGCTTAAAAATAAAAAGACATGTCTAATTGTCAAAAGATGTGTTGACTTTACAGAAAATATGAATATATGTATGTCTCAGATTTAAAAAAAAAGCGTGGATATTGAAACAAAGGTGTGTGTGTTCACACACAGAGACTTCGCCTTGAATATTTAGATAAGTAACTGAGTCATTCAGAATCCAACACCAGGAACACAGCAGTGCATCTTGGCAGAGAGCTCAGCATCCAGAGTGGACAGGCCGGAGAGGAATCCCGCCCCTGTCCCTCCTGGGGTGTCTCCTTGACCCGGCCTCCCCGCCTTCGGTTCCTCTACCTGATGATGGGGCACTGACAGCACTCAGAGGGTTAGTGGGAGGATTAAAGCAGAGCAGACCTGAAGTACTTCGCACAGTGCCTGGCGGACAGGGCTCCCTTAAAAATCCCTGCATGAGTTGTTATGTTAGTCGTTAAGCCACAGTAGGAAAATAGTTGAAAATAGTGATGAAAAACAAGGGTTCGGGCCACAGAATTTCTTTCTAAAACACACTTCCAGGCACAGTCTCATCAGGATGAAAAAAAAAATGAAAAGACATGGCATTCCACGGTCCAAGACGTGCTGAAGGAAGGGCTCTCAAGACTTGGGAAATGCTCAGAAACGCTGGGAAATCTAGCTCAGGTCGGAGCTTTGAAAGAGCATGCATAAGATGGAAAGAACATACACCCCAGGACCAACCTGTAAGCTGGTGCTGGCCGGCAGAACGAAGCGAGGCTTCTGGGGACCAAATGCAGCAAAGACACCTCTTTGAACTGCATTCAGGGCCAGACAGGTGGAGGGTGAGTGGCCCAGGGCAGGTGGCAGAAAGCGTGGGAATTCCCAGCCAAGGGGCAGCGAAGCCCAGGATGAATGGGGAGCCCAGAGCACCCGGCAGTGCCGGATCCGCTCAGGCCCGATAGCACTGTGTCCCCGGCGACCGTGAAAGGTGCCAGCGCCGTCACTGTGGGTGACGGAGTGTTGGCTGACGCGGCCAGCAGGGGTGGGGGGAGGGGGAGGGGGGAGGAGGGAGGGGCACGCTCCGTGCCGCCCGCTCTGCTTGGGGCTGACCTTCCCACCTGTCTAAGCCCCGTCCATCCGCTCACCTGCATGAGAAGGTAGTATTAGGTGTCACGGCCACTAATGGTTTTCACCTCCAAAATGAGCAATTTCATATGGCTCCACCCAACGCCTGGGTTGTTAATTGTGGTATTAGGTGACGCACAGATTAACCGCAATGAGCTCACGGTGCACGTTGGGTCTCGCTCACCTGTCCCGGAGCATGGGACAGAAAGCTGGAAACGGGAAAGCACCCAAGAAAGTCCTGATTTTATACAAGTCTGAGACTTACACTTGAAAAATTAGAGTGCTCATGATAAATGGCTCCGATTTCTTAATAATAGTAATGCCATTCATATCACGGTGTCAAGGGTCTTGCTCTGCGTCCTACGACGCCTTTGGCGCTGCGCGGGTGCTGCCGGTCCCCTAGGCATGCTCCCGCGAGGCGACAGTGCTGGCTCTCGCGGAGACCAGACGCCCAGCCAAGGCCTCGCGGCCACACTCTCGCTGCCGCACGCACTCCCGTCCCTGTCCGCAGGCGAGGACTCCCAGGACTGCCCGTCAGGTGGAAAGCAAAGCCACCCTGGGTGGCCGCGCCCCGGGCCCCGCTGCTCCCAGCAGAGGGGGCTGGGTGCTGGGCGGCTGGGCGGGTGGGGTCCGGGTTCTGGTTCCTGGCCTAAGTGGGTGGTAAGTACCCAATAGTTTCTGCCTGGAACAAAGCTTTGCAGTTTGGGGGGATTCTTAGCGGCCGGCGGGCTGCTCCGGGCTGCGTGGATACAGAGAAAACCTTGATGTCACCATCTAGGGGCAGAGCCAGGGTCGGGTTTCAGGGCGGCAGTTCTTAGAATTGATTTCCTATTTTTAACAAAAGGTCACCTTCCCCATTTTGTTCTTTTCATCATACCCTGCAGCACTTCCTGACTTAACTCGTTTTAAAAGCGGGGCGGGAGGAGGAAAAGCCCCGGTCGTGAGCTGTGTGAGCGCGGAGCGCGGCGGGGCAGGCGAGCCCCGGCGTCCACGCGTCTCCGGGCCTCGTCCGCACGGTCCCGCGACGGCCAGATGGACGAGGTCCACCGGGGAGCCCGGCGCGCCGCGTGTCTGTCTCCCCGGCGACCCGGCCGACGCCGCCCGCCGGCCTGCGGGGCTCGCGGGCCTCGCTGCGGGCCCCGGAGCTGGCGCCGCACGCCACAGCCCGGCGGGAATTCTCCTGGGCGAGGGCTGACGGCTGCAGACATCCTCGGTGTGTCCACGGCAGAGAAGAACACACGCCAGACACGCCGCATCCGAGGGCCTCCCGCGATGGCCTCTGCTCGCCCAGTCTCATCTCCAGCGAGCGCCCGGAATCGCGCTTCGATCTGTGATTATAGTGAAACGGAACATCACTCTTTTCCTGTTAAACAGTTCATTGGAAAATTCCACTCAAATCGTTCTTACCAGATGATTAAAGCGACCCAAAGCCTTTCTCGCTAGAAGTGTTCCTCTTTTCTCGAGATCTGCAGCAGTATTTTAGGGTTTAAAGGAGGCAGGTCTGGTCCTGCAGTGTAAATGTAGATCTCCCGTTGGCTCCAGCCATGGCTTTGCCTCCGGCCTGAGTTTTGCAAACCACGGAAGAGAGGAGGGTCACTCTGCATTACTGGGGTTCTCGGATTACTCGGTCAGCGTTCAGTCCTTCATACTCATAGTCCAGACAGAGCGGACCACGGGAAAAATGCGCTCTCTTCGTTCTGGAATGCCGTCGATTGTAACTCTACCGTAGACTTAATAACATCTGCAAGCATTTGAGGTAGGAAAACACTGCAGATCAATTTCCTACATGTGAAACTCTGACTGGGACGCACTGTACGAAAATATGCACGCCGATCACATATCATTCGTAACCGCGAGAGAAAACATGCGCCCCGGATCTGAGGAACCCGTTCGCTTGGACCTTTCCTTTTCCTCTTCGTTCGGTGCTGTCCCTTGCCCCACCCCAGTCCACGCTGTTGATGAAATTGTGGAAATGATATCTTTTGCTGTTGGTGAAAATCTCAAATATAAGTTAAATGTCTGAAGTCGGGACTGGACAAGCATGAGGATGGGTAAGGGCGGCGAGGGAGACCGAGCCTGGAAGGGGACCCTCGGGCGGGCGGCTGGTCCACCCAGGTGCCACCAGCACTGTCCCACATGGCAGGGGTCTGAGTCGGTTTTGTTCGTTTGTTCGTTTGTTTTCAGTCATGTGAGTCACAAGTCATCTCTGGGGAAAACTTTTTGACAGAAAAGAAGCTTAATAAAGTGGCTCTGGACAAAATCTAATCATCCTGGGATCACCTGGTGGCAAAGAAGGTAATTTGTACTGAAAGCTGAGAGGCCATTACTTACATCCCAGCAGCAAAGGCCCCAGGATGGACAGAAACGAATGGCGTTGCTTTGGAGAGAGATGAGAGAAAACGGAAAGAGGGAGCATGGGGTTAATTCGAGCGAGGTTCTCGTCAGTGAATCATCTGTTTGTGTATAAATAACCCACGGGGACACCTAAGGCTGCTGGCTGCATATTTTGTCATCCAGCACCTTTTCTCACCTTGACCTCTGTGCGCTGTCTTTAACCTGCGCACTCAGAGGACTCAACAACATCATTGTCCCCTCCTGACACCCGTGGGCCCTCAGCCGCTGGGCCTGCCCACCTAGCGCCCGTCTCTCTCACATCGCTGTCTGTCTTCTGCTGTCCCAGTCGGGAGCCTCGGTTCAGGCCCCAACGATTTCTTGCCAGGCTGTTCTCATCATGTCCTAACATGCTTCCTTGTCTCCAAACCCTTCAATGCATCCCTTTCGTGGTTCCCATTGCAAGTCGATGATTACGTATTTTAGAAGACAAGCTACTCTTGAATCCCCAGCACAGCTCTCTCCAGTAAAGAAATTAGATAGCCATAGACATGTATCCCTCACCAGGACATGTCACCGAAGGGAAAAGTTCAGGAACCAAATTTACCTTGAAGCTAGCCATCTCATGAAGCCGCTAAGCCTGCAATTATAGCGGCACACCAGCAGCTGGCAGTAGTGCTGAACGCCGTCTGGCAGTGGTTCTTGAGCAGAAATCTTAATCGCACTCGGCGTGGAGCGTGTGGCTGGGGCAAAGCAAGAGGCTGTGATTCTGTAATTCAAATATTTACATTTTTTAAAAGTTCCTTGAGGTATTTTTCTAGACAAAAAAGAATCCATGCTCCTAAGCATTTGAAAAAAACAGATACTATCTTAAAATCATCTGTAATATCACCTCCCAGAAATTGTCATATTAAGTATTCCCTTGCAGTCTCTTTTGTTTGTTTATTTATTTTATTAATTAGAATATACACATGTGTGCATATATACATGTCAACATATAGACACATATGTGTCTATATGTAGACACACACATTTATATTCATTATTCATTCACCATTTTGCACCCATGCTTAACACAGTACTTGGCACATAGTAGGTTAATATAAATATCAGTTAAAAGAATTAATAATTGAATACACTGATAGATTAAAAACACAAGTAGTTAAGAAAAGAAGGAAAGGAGGGAAAAGAATGTGACGGGCAGCTGGAAGCCACAAGGAAAGTCATCACGGAAGAGCAAACAGGTAAAACGTGGTTGATGTCTGCCGTGGAGGATCATTTAAAACTTAGAAGAAACAGATTAGATGTACACAATTGCATAGAGAAATCTTTCAAAGATAGTGCTTAGTGAAAAAAAAGAACTAATAAACAGAATGAGAATATATAATGATATCACATGGATAAATTAAAAATACACGTGCACAAGATACCAATATATCTTTTGAAATGACTCTCCCAAAATACGTATTAAAGACATCAGAATGATTGTCTACAGGACGCGAACAACCACAGCGAGGTGAACTAGTGATTACAATGTGTCACAAAGTTGTGTCACAAGAAATTCAGTCTTTTATTTTTGAAATCCAAAAAAATTATGCAATGAATTCTATTTCTGGCAGTATGGCAGGATGTCCTGAGATATCTTTCCACATACACATAAAATCAGTACAAAACATCTTTAAAATATGATTTAGATTATTTCTTTGAAGCAAATAATGAGGTAGAAAAAGAATTCCAAGATGGAAGCAGCTCTCAGGCTCTGCTTCCCAGGGGTGACAGCGGAACTGGCCGAAGCCGGCTGACGAGCACACGGGGCGCGTGAGAACGAGAGATTAGTCCCACCCTCCCCCAGGCTGGGGCACCAGAGAAGTGCCCACCTGGAGCCAAAAGCCAGAAGCGAGGGGTGACTTAGAAACAAACTCAGCTCCTTTGAGGGGACGGCAGCCAACTCTCCGGGAAGAAAAGACAGATCTTTTCCAGAAAAACCGATTTCACCCAGTTCTCAAAGAATCCCCACGGACGAATATCAAAGGAACATCGTGAAATATAAAAGGAAATAGGGCATCATGAGTGAGAACCAGCTGACGATCAAAAATGACCCTGAATTTTGGAAAAAGGAAACATAGTAAGCTTCTAACTTTTTTTAAAGTACTCAAATTTGAAGTAGAACAGTCAGCAGATTAGATACAGCTGGAGTCAGAATTATTTGTTAAATCTAAAGAAATGACTGAGAATGTCTCAAGGAAAGGAAACGAGGTGCAAAATGCAAGATGGGGTAAGAGACGCCAAGTACAGGCTGTATGGGTTGAATACGCACTCACTCAGAGTCCAGTAAGTGCGAAGTGGGGCAGGGTCCTCAGCGGCAATGGCTGCGATGATAAGACGCCTCTCTTGAGATTCAGGTGGCCTAGAGAACGTCAAGAGAAATAAAATACAATGTATAACCAGTCACACAATGTTGATGTTTCAGAACATCCAAAAGAAAGATCTGGAAATTCGTTAGAGAAAAGACAAAAACCAAAACAAATGAACCAAGGCCAGCTACACTGCCGGCTGACTTGGCAACAGCAGTGACAAGGACCGGGTTCCGCTGCTGCGGAGAGGAACCGATACGTTTCCGGAGCAGAGGTGAGGGCCCGGGACCAACGTCCGTCCACCAAGGCACTTTTATACGGGGAAGAAAGTGGTCCAGCGTCCCCATCTCATGCCATCGCTACAGTCAGTTCAAGGTGAATTTGTGACAAATGTCAAAAGCAAAACTGTGAACCTTTGAGAAGACCGTGGGGGAGACCACCACCTAGAGAGAAAACTCTGCGCCGAGGATGCTATAAGCACATTCCATCAAGAGGGCGCCTGGCCAGTCGGTCTTAAAGTTAGGTAGCGTGATGTGGAAAGCCACTTGCCACGTGTGTCACCGAGCACAGTTCCCCCTAAAACATATAAAGTATTCCTTCCTTTTTGATGGCTGAGTAATATTTCCATATGCATATGTTACCACCTCTTCTTTATCCATTCATCCACTGAGGGACACCCAGGTATCCTCCGTATCCTGACTATTGTAAATAATGCTGAAATGAACACACAGATGCACACATCCCTTTGAAGTGGCGTTTTGGATTTGTTTGGACAAATCCCCAGAAGTGGGATGTCAGGGCCTTCTTCATCTCTTGTTACACCTTTGTTTGAAAGTCTGTTTTGTCTGCTATAAGTACTGATACCACAGCATTTGTTTCCATTTTCATGAAACATCTTTTTCTATGCCTTTACTTTCAGTCCGTGTGTGTCTTTTGATCTGCGGTGAGTCTCTTGTAAGTATATGTAAGGGTCTTGTTTGCTTATCCATTCAGCCACTCTGTTTTTTGATTGGAGCATTTACTCCATTTACATTTAAATAATTGTTGATAGACATGTAGTTACTGCCATTTCATTATTCAAATTTTTAATCTTTTTAAAATTCTTCTTCTTAAGGAAGTCCCTCTAACATTTCCTGCAATACTGGCTCGGTGATAATGAACTCCTTTAGCTTTTTCTTGTCTGGAAATCTGTCCTTTGATTCTAAATGATAGCTTTGCTGGGTAGAGTCATCTGGGTTGTAGGTCCTTGCTTTTCATCAGTTTGAGTATTTCATGTCAGTTCCTCTGGCCTGCAAAGCTTCTGTTGAGAAATCAGCTGACAGTCTTATGAGAGCTCCCTTGTAGGGAACTACTTTCCTCTTGCTGCTCTTAAGATTCTCTCTTTGCCTTTAACTTTTGGCATTTTAATGATGATGTGTCTTGGCGTGGGCCACTTCAGGTTCATCTTGTTTAGGACTCTCTGTGTTTCCTGAGCTTGTATGTCTATTTGCTTCATCAGGATAGGAAAGTTTTCTGTCATTATTTCATGATATAAGTTTTCAATTCCTTGCTGTCTCTTCTTTCTGGTACCCCTATGATGCATATGTTGATACGCTTGATGTTGTCTCAGAGGCCCTTTATCTATCCTCATTTTTTAAAATTCTTTTTTCTTATTGCTGTTCTGATTGGGGGTTTTCTGCTACCTTATCTTCTGAATTGCTGATTCCAACTTCTGTGTCATCTAAACCATTGATTCCTTCTAAGCTACTCTTCATTTCAGTTATTGTATTCTTCATTTCTGACTAATGCTATTTTGTATTTTCTATCTCTTTGTTAAAGTTCTCACTGAGTTCAT
>JAQQSQ010002204.1:0-11212 GCA_028627145.1 Eidolon dupreanum | reverse complement strand
GACTGAGATATCTGGCAGTGAAGACAGTGAGAAGTGAATCAGGGATAGTGTGGGGTGTCCTAGGGCGGCCAACCCTGGTCCTGGCTCGGAGGGCAGACAAGGCTTGGGTCAGTGAAGATGGGGAATGGAAAGGGCACAGGTTGGTGACCATTTCCAGAGGCCACTCATTTAGCAACAGAGGCACCTGAATATATCTATAAAGCAAATCTCATGGGAGAACTTAATGAAATGTTCTAATTTGATCATTTTTGATAATTTAATTTCCTTGTGATAAGTCACATTTACATTTTATATAAAGTTCATCAGGGAAGAAATCGATATTTCACATGATGCCAATCTATTGGCATATAGGTTTGATTGATTAACCTTGACTAACCTTTTAGTCCGTACTAGTAAAGCTGAAGAAACCTAAATGTGAATTTCTTTTTAAATTTGGAATTTCTTTTACCTGCTGTTGGTTTATGCTTCAAATTCATGAGCAAACTTAAGGCAGATTTGAAAAGCCTTGCCCCGTTAAAAACAAATCAGCTTCAGAAAATGCTTGCTCTTTGTCTCATGCGGGTAAGGGAGATGCTCTGTTCTGCATAGCTTTACGGCGTTAGCCCATGGAGCTCTGCCAACAGCAGCCAGGTGAACGAGAGGGAGCAACCCCAGTCATCTAAGCAAAGCCTTGAGGAAGTGTTGTGTGTACACACACTCATGTCTGCTTCAGGTAAGTACAGGGCTGATCCTACGCAGACCCAGAGACTTTTATTGACACACACACCAACGTACACACTCACATGTATGCACACTCTCACACACGCACCCCACCCCACGCACACACACTCACACATACCATCAGCAGCCTCTGCCCAACTGTACTTTCTGAATGGCTGTACTGAGCTGGATTCTGTTTCTGCTCCTTTACAGATGCCTTCAGAAAGCGTCAGTGAGCAACCTTTCCATATTACACACAAAAAATTGTTCATCGAAGCTAGCTAGCATTTTTGTCTTGTTAGGAGCATCACTGCTATGAGCGGAGAGAATGAATGAACCTCAGTTATCTAGAATGCAATAAGAATAATAAACATCTGTTAAGCCCTGTCTTCAAAGACGTGCTACTATCTCTGTTTTACACATGAGAAATCTGGGGCTCACGAAGGCTCACAGAAGGACAAGAGGTAAAAGCGGGATTTGAACAGTCAGGCTTGCTCCAGGCATGCAATCTGAATTATGCTATGCATTGAATTTATGTCTGCCCCATTTTAAATGATTGAATGAATCCAGAGCTTCTCTAGGCCTGAGCTAATCAATCCTGGAAAAATTAGGGGCCCAGAAAAACTCAGCCACTAATTTAAGTCATTAGTCATTAAGTATTTAGAGTTAGGTTCACACTGGTTTCCTAGGGAGGTGGCCAACTGATTTATAAGAAGGGAGACAATTGCTGGTTTATAGAGCCGTGTAAAACCTCTTAAAGGTGCGATTGTAAATGGCGGATTCATAAGACAGATTACTTACTAGATTAGCAATAAAAAGTGCCTTCAACACGCCAGTCCAAACCACTATTGGGCAGAAAACCAGAAATTGTCATTGCTGTGTGCCTGGGCCCTGCACATGGTTTAATGTTCTTCCATGACTGTCTTGAAATTCTCTATACAATTTTATCTTTAACCTTGTGTTTTGTAATGATGCTGATGGGCCAGCATCGTATTCACGTGGGTTGGCAGCCCGCACACAGATGGCCGTGGTCCAGAGGCGGCCATGGGCACACAGCAGTTGGCCTGGATCCTGTGGTTGTGCATCAGGGCAGGTCAGGGTTCCTAGGGGGTGGCCAGGACAGAACCTAAGTGGCAGTGACAGAAGCAGCAGTAGCAGAAGTGGCAACCACAGCCCCACCAGTCTGAGCAAATGTCGGAGGAGAAACATTAAAATAGCATTGTATAAATTCACATTTAAAGTCAATTTTAGACTTACATGAACCCCATTTGAACAGAGAACTAAATTCTTTAGAAAAATTATTTCATGACAATCATCATTTCTAGATGTAATAAAATTTATATTTCGATATAATTTATAAGAAATTTATTCCAATATAATATCCCCAGATAATCCCAACAATGTTGTCACAGCCTATAAAATATTCATAACAGCTCCAGTAACAGTTGCATATGCAGAAAGATCCTTCTCAAAATTAAAAATATCAAAAATTTTTTCTAATTTTGCATTTACAAAACCAACCAATATTGCTTTAAATCATTAAAGATAAAGTTGCTAAAAGTATGTTTTGATGAATTAATAAATTTGCAAAAAAGTAAGCCAAAAATTCCTATAATCAATCAAGATAGCACATGATTAAAGTGTTATCACTTATCACATTAGATGAAATTATATAAAATTTCAAAATATTACTCTGAAATTTGCAAGTTTATACTGTTACTCCTGTATCACTATTACTCTGTTACTCTTTTGTAAGGAACAAAAGATTTTGAAAGAAAAAAATTTTCGTATTTCAATACCTTTAATAGTACTTTTTCCTGCCTTTTAAACGAGGGGCTTTCATCATCATTCTGCACTAGGTCCTTCAAAGTAGGCGTCCAGAAGAAGGAAGTGATATTATAGATGAAATGGATTCTCTACCACGAGTCCAAGTGTCCTTTTCATCCTGATCAATAACACGTCCCCAGAATGGAGGGAATGACCAGCTCGGGGCGGGTTAGAGTGAGTCGAGTCGTGGTCCCGGGGATCGGGGGCCGCCTTCGGAGTCTGGCTAGGGCGGGCCTCAGTGTAGGAGCAGTTGTGCTTTTTTCCTCGTTGCCAAAGCAGCACATTAGGTATTGGAAGACAGTAAAAGGTGAAGAAAATCTAGGGAGAGCAGACTGCTTTTCCCTTAGTCACTACTGCTGTGAAAAGTGCTGTATGTTTCATGTCTATGTTTTAATTTTCATCCTCTTGTTCTTCTCCACAGAATCAGAGCTGGTTTATTAGAGGGACGGAGACTGCACAGGAGCCTGGTGTCTGAGATGCTGGGATGAAGATCTGGATGTGAGCCCAGCTCTGCCCCGTATTGCAATGAGACCTTTAGAAACTACTCGCGTCTTTAATTCTTCATTTTCTTGTCTGTGGCGGTGAAGGATACAGCGGCAGCTGATATGTTTTGGTGACACTGCTTTGATTCGTGCTAAGAAAGCAGTTGTTTTACTTACCATTGCTTTTGTGTCCTCAGAGCAAATGTCAACACAGGAAAAAAAGGCAAATGACATGTTAGGATAATTATGGAAGCATCTTGACCTTGCAGAGTTCCGGGGCTCTGCACTCCACACTTTGAGAACCTTTATTCTGCAGCATCTTTTGAAAAACCCCACAGCTGGACCTAAGCTCCAGTGTTCAGAGAGAGTCCAAGAGCCCAAGAGAGAAAAAACAAGCAGAACACGCAGGACAAACCCTTAAAGGGAGGGATTAAAACTTGAACCTAAATATAGAAACATGTGAGAGTGGTCAATTATTTTTCAAAGATTTTGTGCATGATAGTTGAACTAAATACGCTAGCAAATAAATTGAAGGAGAATGGTGGTCACTGACGAAACTGTCATTAATGCTCTGGAAGTTTAACTGGAAGAAATACTTAAAACGCAGAGCAAAAACACGAGGAGAAGACAGGCATGAGAAGGGGAAAAAAAAAAGATTTTTAAAGGATATATTTGGAAGCACTAACATGTGAATAAAAGAAGACCCAGCGAAGAGAGAATTCACAGATGGAGAAGAGGCAATAACGACACCAGCAAAAGAAGAAAATGTTCCCGAGATTGAGACAGACCTGAATGTGCAAATTGAAACTATTCACAAAGTTCCAAGCAAAAAGGATGAGAAAAAAAAAAAGTCACGGAAGCTAGTCTGGAAAATTCTTAAACTCCAAGAGTGAGGAGAAAGCATTAGACCCTTCCAGATAGGAATCACTTAAAGAATCAGACTGCCATTCAGTGTTTCCTATGCAACTCCCAAGAGAGAAGATGGTGGGATGTCATCTGATTGTTGAGAGAAAAGGACTGCTACCCAGGATCCCTGACCCACCCTGGATGTCACTCTCCTTTCAGGATGGAGGAGAAGGTGCTGTGATCCAGAGAGTATATTGCTCCTGCATCGGAGGTACCAGAGGAAACTACTGGAGAGAGGACTATGTAAGGAAATGACACAGCCCCATAAAAATGCATCTCCACCAGCACCACCAGCAAAGCCAGGGGACCATGAAGGGGGAAAGAAGCAATGGTCAGCAATGCATACACAGTTAGATTCAAACGGACAGCAGTAGACCAGGAATGTATGCTAGCTGTCCCAAATAAGAGCTCTTAAAATAGAAAGGAATTATGTAAGCATAATTCTAATAATAATCTGGAATGAAAAGTACTGAGCTATCTCAGTGAAATCTAGACGTTAGGGATGAAGAAGGAGAAAAGTAATGAGCAATGCATTTCAAAGATTCTATCTTGGTCTGGGTAAAAGACCCAGAGAATTGAGAATAAGGCTGAAGATGTTCTAAAAGACTGACTACCTTGGTAAAGGAAGTAAATTATATCTTGGTTTTTTTTAAAAAAAATATTACAGAAATATGTGTTTTGTTATGAGCCCCTGCAGAGGGAAGGCACACATATATGGAATAGAAAATTACAGTGGAACAACAGTATTAACAGAGGGAAAAGGATCATGAAAAGAAATATGAAAAACAAACAAAAAAAAATGGCAGAGAGAGAAGGAGGAGACACAAAGAGAACCAATGTGAACACTAGGTGAACACCAAATTAGGAGGAATAAAATAAAGTACGAGAAAAATGCAATGAGGTCCTAAAAGAATGAGGGAAATCTGAGAAACTCTCACAGCCAAGAGAATCCTAAGAGAAGTGACACCTACGTGTAGAGCAGTATCCTGCATGGGGTCCTGGAACAGCAAACGGATGTCAATTTAGGTAAAAAAAAAAACAAAAAAACAAAAAAACAAGAAAATCTGCTTTCGTTTTTAGCTGCAGTAAAACCTGGAATTGTAAGGCTAGAGCAGGTCTCAAGAACCTAAGGACTGGATGCAATTGGGCCCCCGATTCAGACTTTATAAACAGGGACTGATGTGTTCGTGGGAGCCAGGAAATTTTCTTTCCCTCCATTTCTCAAGTCTGCTTTAAGAAAAAGCATGTCTGCTTCTGCATTCTTTGATGTGGCAGCCTGAGTTTCCAGCTACATGGTGGAAAACTGCTGGCGACAGTTTCTGACTTTATATCTCCTCTGATTAACAGATCCTTCCTTCCTTCCTTCCTTCCTTCCTTCCTTCCTTCCTTCATATAAGACATAGTTGTTGCATGCTTACTATGTGCCAGGCACTGTACGATGCTCAACTCTATTCTGATGATAAGATAAAGCAGATATTATCCCATCCTCATGGGGATTCCTAGATAGTAGGAGAGGAGGACATTAGTCTATTACTTATACAAATAACTATATTCTATAATTACAAATGACAAGTGCCAAGAAGAAAAAAATCTGCATATTGTGAAACCATTCCCCAATCTAGTCTAGGGTGTGAAGGAGGACTCCCTGTGGAGAAATAACATGAAACTGGGACCTAAGCATAAACAGGAGTTACCCAGCCATTGGGGACAGGTGTGGTGAACACCTTTATAGAAAGTTTAGAGATGGGCAAAGGGAGGGAGGTGAAAAGTTGAGCTATTTATCCTAAACCTATAGCTAGTGTCTTCTACAAGGTAGATTCAATACATTTATATTTGTAAAACACAAATTTACTTATTTATTGACTCCTAAAGAACCTGTATTTTTTAATATCCATGTAATATTTACAAAAATAGTTGACTGTGTACTTGACTACAAAGAAAATCTCAGTCTTCAAAAGGTAATTTGGAAATCAGGAAAACATGGATGATTTTTTAGAAAAATATAAATTATTAAAATTGAATGAAGAAGTAGGAAATTTGAATAGACTGAGCCCCACAGAAGAGATTAGAATAGTGATTCAAAATGTATTATTGAAAAAGTTAACAGCATTTGACAATTTCATAGTTGAACACTAACCTTAAATTCTGATGTTATTTAAACTATTTAAGACTATAGAAAAGAGACATATTCTCATTGTATTTATGAAGCCATTCTTATTACTATATCTCAATAAAGATACTGCAAAAAAGATCAAGATGCAAAGAATTCTGAATATAATATTAGCTACAATAATCCAATTAATCCAATAATTAACCGACTAATTATCTATGGACAAGTTGAATTTACTGCAAGAATGCAAGGATGCATTGGTGACAGGAAATTAAGCAACATAATTCCTTACAACAACATATTAAAGCTGAAAAATAAATGAACATATCAATACATACTGAAACGCGATTTTGATGAGCATCTGGCAGCTATTCTTAAAGACAATGAAGAAAATGTATAAACAAGAAACCTTTTTAAGTATGATAAAGATTATAAAACATCGGTAAGCATTATTTCAAATAGCAAAACACTAAAATCACTTTAATCGTGATCAGGAGCTAGTAAGGTTGCTTGCTTTCGTCATTATTACTCAACATCATCTTGGTGGTTCTAGCAAATGAGGTAAGAAAAGACTCTAAAATAATTTGTATACATATTTGAAGAGAAAGGATAAAATGCTCTTTTTTTTTTTTTGGTTGATATTATTATATTCCTGAAAATCCAAAAGGCTTAAGGAAAAAGCACTAATTGGTAAGAGGAGTAGATATAAAAATATAGATAACAATCAATAACAGAAATCACCTAAGCATGGAAATGGGAAAAATTCATTTGTGATTGCAAAAAAACACCATGTGAAGAAAACTATGAAGTCCTGAAAACAAGACCCAAACAAATGGAAAATCATACTAAGTTCTTAGATGTGTAGATTGGAAATAACAAAAATATTAGATTCCCCCAATTCACTATATACATGTATGTATGATATTTATATATAACAATAATTATGATATATAATGCAATTTCAATTAGAATCATAAATAATATAAAATAACCTTAAAGCTTATTTAGAAAAATAAAAAGCTCCAGAATAAAATGTATAAATGTATAAAATGTAATAATATTAAATGCAGATATTAAAACTTACTATATTTGAAACAAATTTAAATAAATAAATTTAAAAAAATCAAATCCAAAACAAAACTAAAACTTACTATAAAGCCTCTATAATCGAATAAAGAGGGCACTGATTTTTTTTGAAATAAATAAACATGGTAAAGGAATTGAATGGAAAATCTAAATTCAGATCCCCCAAATACACATTATTTTAATTTATTATGAATTTGATATTTCAGAGCAATGCAAGAAGAAAGGTGCTAGCTCCATCGACTATCCATTTGGAAGAAAATAAAAATATACACTTCTCTCTCAGTATTTGTATAAATATATTTCAGATATGTGAAGAATTTGATGTAAAGAAATAAACATAAAAATAAATCAGGGATAAATAAATAAATTACTTCAACTGAGAAAAAAGATATAGGTGCCTATACATACAGTTTAGGGTCTCTGGAGACTTCTTAACCAAGAGAAAACCCAAAAGCTATAGAAGATTAAACAAGATCAATGAGAAATTATAGAGTTAAAAATAAATTTGCATCACAGATGACAGATAAAAAGTTAATATCTTTCAAATACCAAGAGTTTTTACTACTGGGTAACAAATAATAGAAAATAGATATGAATGAATCACTATCCAAAACATAGGAACATTGAAAGTTGTCCGTAGTCAAGGAAATACAAATTAAAGTAACAAAGCAATATCCATTTATAACCATGTAATTAACAAACTCACAGAAGAATGATAACACTTCTACTCCCATTTGAAGTATGCAGAAGAAAATTTATACCATGATTTACAGATGAAATGTGAATTGTTACAGTAATTTTTAAATGGCAATATGGCAATATCTTCCAAAAATAAAAATTCACACACACTTTGATTCACCAGTCTTATTCCTGGGAAACTTACCCCAAAGAAATAACATACATAAAAATAAAATTTTATAATAATAGATATGTTCCGTGATGTTTATCACAGCATTATTCCTATAATTAGAATTCTGAAACAAAGTGAATCCCCATAAATTAAAAAAAAATAGTTGAATCAATCTTTAAAATAAAATTATGCAGTCATTAAAAAGGATTTAATTTAAAAAAAATAGCTGAATCAATCTTTAAAGTAAAATTATGCAGCCATTAAAAAGAATGAATTATAGCAAAGTCAGTCAATTTGGTTAGAATTTCTATAATTATTGAGTGAGAAAATGTAGCTGCAAAAAGATAAATAATTTCTGTAAATAATATCAACGAATAATGACGAAGTATGTCATTTGTATATAATATATGTTTGTGAATGTGTTTACAACATTAGGCTGCTAACACAGATCCTTAGTGTGGTGAAGAGAGGAAATGAGAAAAAAAGAAGGGAGGAAGGGAGGGAGAGAGGGATGAGAACTGTTTAAAAAGCCAGCATGATCTCTATTATGTTCTCTGTGGAACAATAAAAAATAAAAGAATGCTGGCCTACTGGCAGGCAAGCTTTCAGTCACTTTTTCCTAAGACCTGACTTTTCTACCTTATTGTTCCTGTGGCTACTAGTCTGTCGGCGATTATGCTCCACTCAGCACACTGGGGAGAGTTCCTTTTTGTCTTGCCAGCATATTAAATAAGCACAGGCACTGCATGTTCCTTCATCTCTCCATTTGTCAGGTTGTGTTCACACCACAGAAAAAGAGAGAACGTTGCACGACCCTCTTGCCATGTTTGACAATTTAATGTACCTGCTACTTGTCGTATTGGCTCTATATTTTAAACATCTTAATTGAACATGGAAATCTGTAGAAGGGAACTTCTGAATTGCTACGTTTCTCTTAATTCCTGGAGGTACAGCATAGCAGGAAGAGAAGCAGGGGCCATCCGTGCCTGTAAAAGGCTTCATGTGATAACCCTTGACACAGGGAATGCCAATAAGACCACGTAAGCAAATCTCCGCAGCCACCTTCAACTCACTTGGAGCTGTTCCTGATCCCCTCTCTTCCCCCATCTACCTCAAATGCAGTCCTGCCCTATGGCTGCCCCTCCCTCCCCAGACCTTCTCTTTCCTGTTGAGTTATTCAGCCTTCCCCGGAGCCATCAGCTGCCTGGTTCTCTTGCCTTTCGTCTTCTGAACTCTTTGAAGACTTATCATCTCTCCTTATTGCTAGATCACATGGTTAGTTTAAACCCATTGTTACATTAAGTAACCTTTAGAGTAAATGTATCTTTTCAATTACCTTGATCTAGAGCTTTGAACAGAAATCCAGCCCTCTCAAAGCTAAATGGATGGGACAGAGGCAGCCCGCAATGACCCGGGATTCACGCCTCCCTCTGCCCTGGGAGTGCTGCATCCTTCTCTTCTTTTGTACCAAACTCATCTCATATCACACTCTGCCCTGGCCCGTCTAGCGTAGCAGTCTGGGTATCTTGAGGTGACCTTTTTTGTTGTTGTTACTGGAAATAGATAACATTTTATTGAATTACTGTGGTACCCGCGCTAATGCAGAAAGGTAGAGATTCAAGATGGAATATTTGAGAACGAAACTTTCATAGCTTATTCTCAAAAGGAAAAAAGAAATGGGCTTTCGGGAGGTTCAGAGTCCTTAAAAACTACACTTGACATGCTGCTCAAAAAGTTCTGTTCCTGTAAAGACGGGCAATTATGGGAACTAATTCCTAGGAGTATGGCCATATGGAACAATAATGACGAAAGGCTTCCTGGTGAATTGTGCCACTTTGCATGACCCCCACCTTAATCTCAGTTTCAGAGATGTTAACATACCCATGAGAAGAATGGCTTCCACAATGATAACTGGCATAATGATGCTTCGAGCTTCAGTTCTTTGAAAGGAGTTGGATTCAGAGGTTGTGGGATTCAGTCCTTCATAGCCCTAAGATGTCCACCCTTGAGAGCTGTACCTTAATTTATGGGCTCTTGTTTTTGAGAATGTCCAGTATGGTTGGAAAGAGCAATTCTTTAAAACCACTTGTGCCCTGCTAAGGCATTGCCTGACAACTCAGAGGTTATTTGCTCAGTTTCTCAGGGAGGCACAGACTGTAGAGGGTGGAATGATGCGGTCTGTGACCTAGAAGCCCCATCCGAGGCTTTTTTCACTCCTTCTTCACCCAAATCTATGTCTGCTGCTCTGCTCTGAGGACTCCAACCAGCTCCCAACCCTATAGGCACAGTATCTCCACACGAGCCTCTCTGTGTGGGAGCAAAATCATCCTCAGAAGGTTGCTCAGTGAACACGAAGCATAATTAAGTGAGGGGGGAACGAGATGCTGGTAGCCACTGTCTCCTCAGAGAAAAGCCTCTGGAAGCCCACCGTCCAGTCTCCCCTCCTAGGCAGGCCTCAGATGGGCTTGCCCAGTGTTCACCTCTGAGATTTTCTTCCCTGTGGTTCCAAGACTGACAACTGCACATCTGGGCAGAACATTCTTTCTGGTTTTATAGAATCAACTTCCAGTCTCTTTGAACTGGGAAGTGTTTTATCATTTTTAAAAATTTATTATTATTTATGCCTATAGCACGTGGTCTTCCTAGGTGGTCTCCCATCCAAGTACTAACCAGGCCCAACCCTGCTTAGCTTTCAAGATCAGACATCGGGCTTGTTTAGGGTGGCATGGCCATAGACCATGGACCATGGCTCCACTGGGGCGTGAACCCAGGACCTTTTGTGTGTAAAGCAGATGTGCTAACCGCTGCACTATGGAACCACATTCCATTTTGTCATTTTTAAGGTGACTCTCTTTTTCTGCTTAGTCCTCTGGGTGTGCCTCTCTAAGTTTACCACTCCCTATCACTGCATGCCTAAGTCTGAGGGGTTCCCCAGTTTAGACCCTGTCTACACCCAGCACTGCCAGTGTCTCCAGCTGGGAAGAAAAGCATTTGGCTTTCTTTTCTCCTGCTCTCCTATTGATTAGGAGGTCCCATTGAAAGTACATGCATTTAGCACATTTCTGAGAGAGGATCTGAGAAAAGGAAGAGAGAACACAAGTAAGCATTAGGTGCAACTCAGGGGGATTTCAGCTGAGAGTCTGGGGAGCAACAATCGAAATCTGCTCTCCGTCTCACTCTCTGCAAGAGCAAGGGCAAGAGAAAGCACGCGTTTGGAACTGTTCTACCTCGCTTAGGGCGTAACTCAGTTTC
>JAQQSQ010002203.1:0-11213 GCA_028627145.1 Eidolon dupreanum | reverse complement strand
CAGGCTCATTCGGATTCTCTCGTTTTCCCTGTGTGAGTTAAAAATAAGAAAAATAAAAGATTTATCTACTTCCATTTACTCTTTCTCTGTAATCTTATTTATTTATTTATTTTGAAGATCCGAGCTAAGAACGATACTATATCCCTAAAGAACTTCTTTCAATACTGTGTGGGTTTCTGCTTCAGGTAAGCAGAACTCACCTGTGATTCTCTGGATCACGTTGTACCAGCTCAGGTAGCGATTCGCTCTGCGACCTTAGTCCTCTGAGAGAGTCAAGAAAAGCCAATTTTTCAGTGTGTGTGTGCGCACGTATGCGTGTGTGAGTGTATGCGTGTGTGGGTATGTGCGTGTGTGAGTGTGTGTGAGTGTGTGCATGTGTGTGTGCATGCATGTGTGTGCGTGTGTGAGTGTATGTGTGTGTGAGTGTGAGTGTGTGCATGTGTGCGTGTGCACGTGCGTGTGTGCATGCATGCATGTGTATGTGTGTGTCTGTGTGTGTGTGCGTGCATGCATGTGTGTGTGTGTGTGAGTGCAGGAGTGACACTGCTCATCTTTGACCTGTGGGAGCAGAAGCCAGGCGTCTGAGGGTGTCTCGTGGAAGCTGGTCTCACACATGCTGAACTCGGAACGTCAGGGTGTGGGATGGGAGGAACGGGATGGAGAAAGAGGAAAAGTCCAGTGAAAAGGTCGGATGACATGGCGCTCGCGCTGAGTGGGGCTCATCAGCCATGGGAAGGGACTGGCCAGGTTTTACAGAAGTTGCTGTAATGACAGGGGTTAGGGCGAGTGTGATCTCATCTCAAATGAGTGAAAATTGGAGTAAAATGTTTTTTTCTGTTGTTAACCTTTAGCTCTCCCATCTGACTGTCAGTGAGGGCTTCATCTTTCACTAGCGAGGATGGGATACATTTTTCCTTTGGGAAAAAATTCTATTCCAGGACGACTGCTAATCGTGCGCGTGGAAACCGCTCACATCCGATGGACGCTGCCCACTCCACGGGAGAGAATGTTTGCACCGGACCTGTGATGCCTGCTTTACACGCAGACACCGCGTTCAGCCTGGTACCCAGCCTTCGAAACAGGTACCCTAACTACTGCCACGCTCCAAACGACAGAGCTGAGGGGACGATGCCCAAGGAATTCTTGGGGTCCATCCACGGTTTGCCCACGTCCCACAAAAGGCTCCTACGTCAGGCCACTGCCTGGCCGGATGCGGGAGGCGGGTGGAGGAGAGAGGAGGTGAAGATCTGGCGGGGTGACTGTGTCATAGCTCAGAAAACAACTTGGCCATGAGCTGTGATTCAGAGTCGCCCCTGAGAGAACGCGGGACCCTATCGCTCAGGTTAAGTTGTGCTGTAGTCAGAACCAAATCTCCGATCTCGGGGTCTGTCTCGCTCTGCCCCGGGCCGAGGCCCGGCTGCGGGGAGCCCCTGGGGTCCCAGCCTCTTTCACGTCGCGGCTCGAGGAGATCAGTCCGAGCTTCCCGTCGGCACTGCGTGTGTGCTGGGGGTGGAGGGACGGTACCCTGGGGAGCTGTCTTCGCACTGGGGTCTGCTCGGTCCAGCCGCGTGTCCTCCTGGATGCGGCACCTGTCACTTTCATCCGCAGCTGATTGGCCTGAATCCGTGGCTCGGTCCCGCCCAACCACAGGATGGAAGTGGGCGGGAGCACACAGAAGCCTTGGTCAACCTGTCCCTGCACCAGTGACAATAAATACTACTTTTATTATTTTTTTTAAAGAATAAAGCATTAAAAGAACTTATGCCCATTTTTATGTAGGTATTTTTTTCATCTCCTAGTGAAAGAATACTTTTTACTTTGTGTTAAATATTATACCTATGCATATGACTTCTTTGATTAAGGGATCTTTGTGGAAAATGCACTTATAATATCACATCGTGAGACAGCTAAAACATATAATAAAAATTATAATGCACACGAAGACACTAAACTGGCATTTTTCGTTTCAAATAATATAAAAAAAAACAACAAGATATCAATACATTCAGAAGGACCCTCATCCTACAAAACAGCAACTAATACGCTTTTAGTTGTATTTATGGATTTGCACAAAGTACGAGAGATCTCCGTCCGAGAGGCATAAAAATAATCCGAATTAAAACCCAAAGCTGATAAAAGTAAGTGTCAACGTGACTTCTATAAACAAGAGGGTGAGCCTTGGGCCGCTAGCAAGGTGACAGAGGAGAACTTGAACTATTTTTAGAATAAATTGGAGATTCTGGAAGTTAGCTAAAAGGTCCCACTTTGGTAATACCCCCCAATTCCAGACAAAAGTGAATGCAGTTTCTCCTGGAAGTAAACTGCCACCGTTTGGGTCTCTGGATATCCACAGATGAACTGCGGCCACGTATGAGATCCCAATAAAATATCTCAAACCCACAGGAGAAGAAACGACCATGAGAAGAAGGTGATAATGCACGTCGTTATCAGACACAGAATATAAAATATCTATAACAAAATATTTAAAAAGATACAGCATGAAATATAAAGTTGTAAAGTTTTTACAAATTAAACTGCTGTATTAAATGTCAGACAGAGCTTGTGAGAATAATAGTGAAAGGGAGTAATACAGGCTGTAATAAAAAGCAACAAGTTGATAGACACATGAAATAGAAGTTTAGAGATAAGATGGAGAGAAAGTCAAACTGATACTTAAGTAGGGGAAGGAGAAAAAAACAGAGAGAAGGAGGGAAGGAGAGAAACAAGGAGAAGGAGAAAGGAAGAAGTAAGGAGGAAAGAGGGAAGGAAGAAACAAGAAATACTTTTGCAATCCCTTTCACCAATGAAGGATATTGGGAGGTGCTAATTTCCACGTATAAGATAAACAAGTCATGGAGATGTCATGTACAGCACAAGGAATATAAAAATAACACTGTATCAATTGTGTATGGTGACAGAATTCTTGTGGTCACTATTTTCTGCTGTGCATACATGGTGAGTCATTCAGTGGTACACCCGAAACTAATAGAATATTGTATATCCGTTATATCTCAATTAAAAAAAAAACTCACAATAGCATTCTTCTCACATAGAAATGGTTTAATAAAGGCTTTCATTACTTACTGTTAAAAAAAAAGAATACTTTTCTTAGATTTTAGTATAACTATAGACAGATTATCAAAGGAAAAACAAAGTTAATTAAAGCAGTGAGAAATGATGTCATTTACAAAGAAATGTCAATTTGAAGGACAGGAAATTTACAATAGCAAAAATAGAAGCCAAAAAAATGGTTGAAAAACATCTTCAAAAGGCAACGAGGTAATGGCTATGGAAAGCAGATTTTTCAACAGGGTGAGGGCAAAACAGCTGTACAAGATTTTTAAGTGATGTCAGTGAGGCATGATCGCATGGACCACCAAACATTGTGTATGCGACAGAGGTCCCCAACCTTCATGGCACCAGGGACCGGTGCTCCTATGAGCATCTGACGGTCTCAGGTGGAGCTGAGGCGGTGATGCTGGCACTGGGGAGCGGCTGCAGATACAGATGAAGCTTCGCTCACCTGCCGCTCATGGTCTGCGTGCAGCCCAATCCCTAAGAGGCCACGACAGGTACCGGTACTGGTCCATGGCCCAGGGATGGGGACCCCTGCACTAGAACATCCACAGCAGGACTGTGTGAAAGAGCCACCAAGAAGAAATGACACAACTTCCCATTTCCTTAGAATGAATACATAAATTCAGGTACAGTCACAAAATGTAACACTATTCATCTGTAAAAATGAGAAAATGCAACAGATTGAGGAATCTCACAAACACAATATTGGGTTAAATAAACTGGACACAAAAGACTACACATTTACGATTGTCATTGAAACGGGTTGCAGAGAGAGTTTGGAATGCTGATGGCATTCTGTCGGTCTGTTTCTTTGTTTTTCTTCAGGGTGTTGGTTCCACAGGTGTGTTCAATTTGTAAAAGTGTATCAAGCTCTAAACTTGACTGTGCATCTATTATACTTCAATAAGACCTTTTTAAAAAAGGATCTGAAAGTTGGAAGAAAAACACACCTGTGTAAGTGCATGGAACAGGAAATTAAAAAGAAAAAGCAGAAAAGTTTAGGTGGCTATATATGAAAATCTTGTCTGTATTATACTGATATTAGACAAAAAAAAGACTTAATACAAAGACATCGTATGGGATAAATGCACTAAGAATCTAAAAGATGAATAAAATAAATATAAAGCAACATACAAGTAGCAAATGAAACTGACAAATTTACTATCAAATTGGGAGTTCCCGACATGTTTAAATTATTGAAATTTCAAGGTGATTGGACTTTAGTTAGAAAAGAGATACTTTGCACAATGATATTAACAAGTTTTGATTTATTAGAATAATATAGATAGAACTCTGCACCCATGAGACGTACGCAAAATTTAACTTCTTACTTGGAAATATGCCAAGAGGCATAAAAAAATGGAAGATTTAATATTAGTCCACAAAATAATTAAATTAGAAGTTCATTAAAGAGGGGATCAGTGAAAAATCTCCACTCAATAGAGAACACACACACACACACACATGCTTTAAATAATGCCTAGGTAAAAGAAGAAATTACAATGTAAATGTAAAAACATACTCGTAACTTAAAAAAAAATAAAAGTAAAATATACCAGTACTTGTAGAACCAGATAAAGTGATGCTTAAAAGAAAGCACTAGCATTAAATACTACGTAGAGAAATAGGAATGAGGGAATGCTCAAGAGCTAGGCATAAACTGAAGAAAGTTAAAAAAAATAACAGAATATACCTTAGAATAGCGGATGCTAGGGGGGAAAAAGTGTAAATTAATGAAACAGAAAACTAGGCACAAAGGAAAATCAGAAAACAAAAGCTGCTTTAAAGCGAAGATTAATAGAACACGAACCTCTACCGAAGTTGATGGAGATGAAGAAGAAGAAGGAGGAGGAGCTAAAAATAACTATAAAGAAGGATGAAAATTGGGAAATAATATGTCATCAGATATTAATATTTTAATAAGAAATTATATGCCAACAAATGGGACAACTCTGACAGAATTCGGGGGGATTTTTAGAAAAAAAAAAAACCTACAACATTCTAGAAATCTTAAACCATTCAAAAAGCTGATTCTGTAGCTACAAGTCCTGTCATGAAGAAAATAACGGGATCGAAGTTTTCAAGGCTGAGTTCCACCAACTTTTAAGGAACGGATTGTTTCAATATCGCACAACCACTTCCAAGGAAATAAAAAATGATTATTCAGTTCATGAGAGCCCTAAAAGCACAGTATCAAACCAGACGAAGGTGACTTAAATAAAGGAAAATTGTCAAATGGGTAGTAGTTACAACCGGAGGTTTTTCAAAGTACGTAGAACTCCAGGAATCCTGATACTGACGTTTATAGATAATCATTCCTGAGCTCATCCCGGGTGCCAGAGAGCTGTTCCACGTGCTTTCTGTGAAATGTCATTTTACTGTCGCCGCAGTGAATGGGATGAGCACGGTCCTCATTGTAGAGATCGGAAGCCTGGGACCAGGGCAGGTTCATGTCCCGCTCAAAGTGACAGGAGACACAGCTGGGCCCGGAGCCCGGGCAGCGTCACCAGCGTGTGCCGTCGCCACTGCAAGTCCCAGGCGACGACTTACTTTTTACTTTCTAAGCAACTTGCAGTCAGAGCTTTTAGGGATGAGGCAGAAATTCGCACTACTTAAAACAATAGAAAGGAAAAGCCGTGTTTTACCCGAGATGATGGATAATAAAAAAATCATTCCATTTTTGTACCATGCTAGTTTATCCTCGCTTGCTGGTTTATTTGTCAACAGTTTGGCTGTGTTTGCTGAGATAGAATAACTGTTATATTGATATGTCATATTTTTCGCCTAATATCCGAAGAGAGATTAATATTTAAAAAAAAATAGCTTGTACTGGAAAGCCGGATTCAGCGATTACGTGAAGAAAATGATTTTCTCATGGGTGCACAGCGCGCTGATGGTGGTCTACGTGTTTCTGAGCACGTGACCCCCGTAAGCACACATCCGCGCGTGTGACCTGAGTGGTGAACTCTCAGTTATCCGCTGGCATGCTCCAGCTGTTGCAAGACACCTGTCGCATTGCTTCATCGGTCGTCGAAGTTCCTTTCGCCCTGCGAAGCGACCCTACCCGTTAACCGAGAGGAGCGAGAGAAGGCAAGAGAGACCTCACGTAAGAACACTCGCCACTGTAATCACACAGACGTATTTACCGTACAAAAGGTGCATTTGTATTGATTTCATATTAAAACCGTGAAAGTCTATGGTTCGATGTTTACTGGTACTGTAAATTACGTGTTGCTATCAGGCCGTTTCCAGGGGTTCGCGATGAAACAAAATAGAAATATTTCGAGGCGTTAAACCCAGAGTCTTGTTTCTGAAAAATGAAATTACTCTTTGAAATTATTGCAGTGGTATAGGCCTTTAGTTTTCATTTTTAGACTTTTCATCTTATGCAAATGCCCTTGGGGTCACTGCTTTACAATCCGGTGCACACGCGAAGTATTGAGGAGGTATCCAATCGGTGGAAAGTCTGATTTTTACATTTTAAAGGAAACCCATTTTTCTTTTTTGCCTTCAAGCAGTATGGTTAACACAGGAAGCTAAAGAAGAGATATTTCACTATTTGTATTGATGAATGTGAAGAACAATTAGACTGTTACAACAAGCAACGTAAGAAGATTTCTGTCACACTTTTATGTAGAGATTTAGAGGGTTTTTTTTAAATAGATAAAGTTTCACTTCCCACTCTTTCTGAGCAAAATCATCTCAAAGTTCTACTTTAGTGCTTATTCTGTGCTTGATGTCAGTGAGTGATGGGCAGATGACACATTTTTTACTCCATCCCTAGCTAGGAAAATAAAAAGTCTTGTAAAACTGAAATGGAAGAGTGACAGCCCTAGATGATGCTCTTATGGTATTTCACTGAAAGTGGCCCGTGGAAAAGAACACTGGGCATTTCTGGACGCACAGGCTCTGGTCTGAAGGTCATGCTGGGCACTTGTACTGAGCTACACTCTGAGGGGACAGCTCATAAATACCCGCGAAATGGATTGGCATTACTTAAACTGTCTCATCACTGACCACCAGAACTTAGAAAAGCATGCATTAATGATTTATGTGTCCCAAATCTCCTTGTCAGGAAAAGAACATGTAAAAAAAGAAAAACCAAACAGAAGACGCAGCCCGTTTCCCGTCAGCATGCATGCTCGGCAGAGCAAGAGAGGAAACCGTCTGATTTGCAAATCGCTCACAGACAGGCTGGGGGTAAACACCTCGGACCTGAGAACTTAATTAGCACAGCACAAACCTCCATTTTCTGAATCCCGCATGGAATGCGGTCTTCCTGTCTTCTAAAACCCAAGCACTCAGTAATTGAGACGGCGGAAACACCCATTGGATTCCAGTAGCCTTTTCTTGCTAGTCATAATGGGAGGAAAGCACAAAATCCAGTCATCCACTCAAAAAACAAAACTCTGTCTAGAACCACGTAAATGCCAGGTAGTGTCGACTGTGGCAGCTAAGGGGGTAAAGCGCGGTGGTCACCCTGCCCAAGTCCATCACGAGGGCGCCACGCGGGCCTTCGGTCCGGGCACCGTGGGAGCAGCTTGGAAAAGGGGAGCCCAGCGCAGAGCACCCCCGCTTCTTCCCTGTGACGCCCGATCTTACACGTGAACTTGGGTGGTCTGCGGGTCGCCCTGACGCCTGGAGACGCATTTCTGGGCGCGTCTGGGGGGTGTTTCTGGGGATACCAGCGTTTGGACAGGTGTGATGGGCGCGCTGCGTGAAGAAGCCGGGTCCCCCCCGGACACCATCCGGGCCGGGTACCAGGCCCCAGGCCCGCTCCGGCCTGAGCTGGGCCTCCACCTTCTCCAGCCTCGGCCTTCCGCTGGGACGGGAACTGCACGCCCCGCGCCCTGGGCCCCCCGCCCGCCGAGCCTCCGCGCCCCACGGCCACGGCGGGGATCGGAGGGGGTGACAGGTGGGCCACGCTGGCCACCGGGCTGAGGAGCTGAAGGCAGGGGGAGCAAACCCGTCACCTGGACATTTCACGTGGACCGTGATTGGGGGAGTGAATAGAGAGTCGGGGGAGTCTCTGCCCGTCCTGGGACGCGGTGGCTGGGACGGCCAGGGCCACGAGGGAGCCGGGCGTCCAGCTTGGGGCGCATGTGCCAGGCGACGAGCGAGAACAAGGTCCCGCTGAGCAGCAGTGCGCGTGGGGACTTGGGGACGTGGGGACGTGGGGACGTGGGGACGTGGGGACGTGGGGACATGGGGAGGGCAGGCTGTCCCCACGGTACAGTGGCATGCATGAGTCCCAGCTCTCCAGGGGACAAAGCGACAGCAGGTGCATAGAGAGCTTGTGTGTAAGGCACAGACTCTGGATCCCCGTGACCAGCCCACATCTGCAGGGGGGCAGCTGGCTGGGGACCCAGGAGAGGCCACAGCGCAGGTGACACGTGAAGTTTGAAAGCAGCCTGACAGAGAGTCCCCCTTCCCTGGGGACCCCGGTCTTTTTATTCAGTTTAGACCTCGGACTACTCGGCCGAGGCCCACACACAGGACGCAGGGCGGTGGGCTCACTCACGGTTCACCAGGGCAAACGTGAATCTCGCTGACACCATTCTCCCAGCTGACACATAAAATCAACCATCACAAGTGCGCCCTTTGTCAGCTGGGCGTCCACACGCATCTCCTTCAACCACACTTCACGATCGAGTAAGACAGTCACAAAGTTGCACGCTACCTAACGTCACACGACTGCATGGCACGCACCGGAAAATACACTTTGGCATTTTACAGGCGTTTTGCATGCAAAATATGTAGCTGATTTCAGATAGATTTCCCTGCTCTTTTAGTCTCAAAGTCTAGGATTCTTTTTTTTTATTTTTTTTCAGGCAAGGCAACCCTTGGCTGACCTCACAGATCTCAAGGACCTTGTCAGCTTCCAATCCCTTATTTTTTATTTTTTATTTTTTATGCCTACAGCACCTGGTCTTCCTAGGTGGTCTCCCATCCAAGGACTAACCAGGCCGAACTCTGCTTAGCTTTCGAGAGCAGACGGGATCGCGCGTGTTCAGGGTGGCATGGTCGTAAACTAGGGTTCTGGAGAAGAAATGATCTCTCCTTCTTATTTATCCACTGAACTCCAAGCCCGCCTTCACATCTAAACTCTCAGCTGACACAACCGTCCCCAGGTCCGTTTTAGGGCAGCTCAGCATCACGAAGCAATTTCTCGATCTCGGTTTTGTTCGTGAGAGGTTGGGAGGTGGGTTCTTGGTGAGTATTTTCAGAAGGAGGCTGCCATGGCTGTGCGTCTCCCTGTCTCCACCTGAGGCTTCCGGATGACAAGAAGCATGGTCGCACAGCGGCGTGCTACAGAGTCTCATTCGTTCTGCCTATAATAGGTGATTTGTTGTCCACACGATGCTTCTGAGCATTATTCTTTCAGCAACGGACCGACTTACTTTTATATAACAAGCTCTTTTCTCTTGCAAAACAGGCAAGAGCGAGAGCGACTGTTGTTCCCTTTAGCAGAAGCCTCTTCTTCGGTGCTGCCTTCAGAATGTGAATTATTGCTATTGCAACCTTCCCGCCAGAATAAGAATTGCCTTGAGTGCACGAAAGATCATGATTTGAAAATTAAAAGCCAAAAAAAAAAAAAAACACTCTAGAGCTAAATAATCTCCAGTCTACCCTTGAGTCAAGAAGGAGTAATTTTTAAGCAGTGTTTCTGAAAATTTCAACTCTTTCTTCAGCAGATATTCTCCCGTGATTCCATCAGGCTACTCCACGAAGCTTCTACGAGACCAGAGATCAGGTGGGCAAATCCTGGAGATCCGCTGTGCCGATGTGGGCGAACTCGCGAAACAGAACTCTGAGTCTAGGTGATACTGCTGGCCATATACACTAACACTTCAAAATGCGTATTGTTCACAGACTTGATAAACAAGTCATAATTTGGTCCATTCTGCAATATGAACACATCCTATATCAATGTACAGTTTTCTAGAAAATAAGTGAAGGAAGATGGTAAGAAAATCAGACAGGACCTGGTGGAAGCCTTCCCTTTGCCCCTTATCTATTTCATGTCACTTTATCTCTTTGAGCTGCTTTTTTTCACAGTTGCAAAATATTGTGATAACAGCCACGACCTAATGTTTTAACAGGTTTGCAGAGCCTGAGTTATGGTAGGCATTTAATTCATGATAACTCATTGATTCTTATGAAAATAAAGAGTACTGAAATGCCGAAGGCCATGGGAACACAATTGTGTCATTCTCAAGACGTAGTCTAATATGTGAGAGAAAAAAAAATGGGAGAGAACATGATGATTCTGTGTCCCCAATAAGAAAGAAGGTAAGGAAAAGACAAAGGAACAAAGAGCTTAAAGAGGATATTGAGAGACTCGAAAGATTTTTGTTTCATTTCACATCTGTCCAAGACCAGATATTTCTGAAGCTCGCTTCTCTTCACATTTACTTAGAGATTTAAAAAAATGAAGATGCCTATATTCGTCAACCAGCTCAATCATTAAGGACTAGCAAAATGAAAGAAAATAGACATATTAATATTGCATGGCAACCTTTCAGAACATTGGGATTAAAAAGAAGATACTAAAAGTTCTGGAATGAAAGAAAGATCAAATGAATTAAAGCCTTCCGACGGCGGCCCTGGACGCAGAGGTAGCAGAGCAGTGCCTTCTGGTATAGGCAGAAAATGATTTCCGATTTGGACTCGCAGCCAGACTCGGCTGGGTGTGAGCTCAGCATTTAAGGACGTTTTCTGATGTGCAAGATCTCTAAAAATTTCGCTCCTTTGTTCCCTTTTTTAGAGAGCTACCTGAGATGTTTTCCCCCAAATGAGGGATATAGTAGGAAAGAGAAAGACATGTTATACCTCCCTCCACCAAAAAAAAAAAAAAAAAAAAAAAAAAGATGGAGACTCACGTAGGAGATGGGCACAGGGAATGTCTGGAAGGATAACGACAAAGGAGAGAAGGGAGAGAGCTGTGTGCCAGGCAGAGGGGACACTCAGCCTCGTGGGGGAAATTAATTGGAGAGGAATGCCAGTCGACAGCCCGGCAACCTCCCGCCTTGGACCGTCTTTCAAACCTGCCGAAACTGTTGGAGGCTCCGCTCCACCCAAGCGATGGAGTAAACCAAGCAAGGAGCAAAGCCGGTGCACGGAAAGTAAGATGC
>JAQQSQ010002202.1:0-11216 GCA_028627145.1 Eidolon dupreanum | reverse complement strand
TGAGACTTGTAACCAAGCTCTGTAAAGACTCTGGGAAAACTGTGTGTGTGAATGGTGATGGAGGCCAGATAGGGGCTAGAAGGAGACAGGGCGGGCAGTATCAGAATACTCGAGCTTATAAATCTCAAGTCTTCTCATCTCCAGCTTGTGCTACTCAACAAAAAGACAGTTCATATTTGGGAAGCCGGTCCTTAAGGAACGTCCCATCTTGGCATAGACTATGTAGGAGCAGGTCAGACAGAGGCCTGCATCCCGCCCTGTGGGGCAGAGAAAAAGGTGCCCCCTATACAGCCTCTATCAGGCTCCCTTCTGAGCTGAATGGCCTTTCCCAGAACATCCCTTTTTTCACAGATTAATATTGAAGAAATTATTCAGATGATTCTAAGCTCTACAAACAAAGAAGAACTTGTTTGCTCTTTTTTCAACCTAATTAGATGTTAATACCTAATTAGATGATACTGGGCTGGGAGGGAGTAGGAACCTCCAGCTTCTAGACTTTTCACTACATGACCCTCCCACAACCATAGCTTTTCCAGAGCTTTTAGCAGAGCTTGGCGACAAGGGAGACGGGTTGGTAAGAACCCCTCTCCTGCTGGATGCTCAAGACTTCAGGAGGACCAGGAAGTCCAGCGGCTTTCCCAGGTTGATGGAGAGACATGTGAGATTGGCAACTGGCCTCCATGGACCGGGACACATGTTCACGTTTGCTCCCTTCTATCCAAGAGCAAAGGTGGGGGATGTGTATCCATAGAAAGAAGGTGAAAGCCTCCAATCCTGCCGAGCCAGGCTGAGGCAACAAGAGTGTCCTTTCTAGAAGCTTCAGCGTGGCCATAGCGATTCCTAGGATAGCTCCAGCAGGACAATAACCCATGCAAGCAGCCATTTCAAGGCAATACTAGTGCTACTAAAACATTAGCCATGGATATGAGGTCCATGCAGGAATCAGCCAAGCATCCATCACCTCATGTTGGTGGTGTGAGGATGAGAAGGAGCTGTGCAGAACTGTCTGCAGAGCAGACCCCTGACTCTGGGGCTCAAACAGCCACATCTCAGGAGAGTCAGGTTCTTCTGAGCAGAGGAGACCGGAGGGAAAATATGGCATGTCCCATTCAAAATGTAGCCCCGCCATCCAGCATGGCTGCCCCTAAGGGCATGGCGGCAAGTCCATGTCTTCCAAAACAGACCTCTTTTCTTTTCTTCCTCTGCCCACCTTTTTGGGGAGCATCTCCAAAGATTGGATAAAGAAGTGATAGTGCACATCTACAATGAAATATTACTCAGCCATAAAAGAAAAATGAAATCCTATCACTTGCCACAACATGGATGGACCTAGAGTATATTTTGCTAAGTGAAATACGTCAGACCAAGACAAATACCCTGCGATTTCACTTTTATGTGGAATCTAAGGTAAAAAATAAACAAAGAAACAAAATGAAAACAGACTCATAGATGTAGAGAACGAACTGGTGATTGCCATGTGAGTGGGTGTTGGGGATCTGGGTAGAAAAAGTAAAGAGATGAAGAAGTACAAATTAGTGGTTATAAAACAGCCATGGGGATACGGAGTCAGCTTAGGGAATAAAGTCAATAATATTGTAATAACTATGTACAGTGACAAGTGGGTACTGGACTAATCAGGAAGATCACTCCGTAAATTGTATAAATGTCTAACCATTGTGCTGCACACTTGAAACTAATATAAGATAAAATTTAATTTAATTTAAAAAGTAAAGAAAAGAAATAAAAAGCCAAATGGGAACCCTTAAATTGTTACTCTAGCTAGAAGGTAAAGGAGGTGGTACTGAGTAAAGGCCACAGCCAGGTCTCAGAGTGACCCCAGGGGCAAGGTTGTATATTGCACTATGTTATATAAGATGTCACCACTGGGAAAAGTTGGGGAAAGGACCTCCCTGTACTAGCTTTGGAACTTCCTGTGAATCTATAATAATTTCAAAATAAAACAAATAAACAAACAAACAAACAAAAAACAAATAAATATGTCAATTTTTCATCTTTATTCTGAAATCACCATTTGTTTCATATTTGGGGCCTGGTTACTTACATCCTCATGACAAATGTTCACTTCCTTGTCATAAGAATGAGTGTGATTGGTTGTCCAATTATGATCAGATCGCACATTAAATCATAGAGTTTCAGGTTTTGTAAAATTTTCATTTAGAAAAGCATTAATGATATATTTTCACCCACTTCATCAGTAAAATACAGTGATTCTTTTTTCTTAATTACACAGCGAATGCTAGTTGTTAATATACACAATGACAAGAAATTGTTCAATGAATTCACAATGATTGAGAAATAATTAACTATATAGATTTAGTTGCATACAGAGAAAAAAATTAATATACAGAGAAATGAGAGGAGTTATGTAATGTGATAATTGTGTACTTAGAAATACTCTCTAAAATTGCTTTTTATTTGACGTGGAATACATTGTAAATTGTTGGTTCTAGAAATGTCTGGTGACTCAGGAATAGTAGAAAGGGGTGGGAATGGTATTTCAATTAAGAATGGAAACACTTTTGATCCACCAAGTTAGATTTGTCCTGTTCACCCTGAAATTTTCACTATCAACTCTACTTGGGTGAGCGAATTGTTTTCTCTTATATTACTTGTTTTCATAAATATGTACTCTTAAATGCCATTCTCGTACAGGTAAACACACACTTGTTTGGACAGCAGTGATTGAACCTGCAGTTTAAAGAGTGTGTTCACACTGAAAGTTCTGTGATGAACCGTCACCATGGTAACATGATGATTCCCATCTTGCCTCTGTTGCAACAGTCATTCTGTGAGCTGGGGTGGAACAGGTGAGTAGTTACTTGATTCTCACACCTCAGTCTAAGAAATGGGAAATTGTTGTGGAGGTATGTTCATACCAATCTTCTGAATTCGCCACTCCCAATTTGACTACAGTGTTATAAATGTATTTATAGTCTTATAATATTATTTAATTTCTATTTGAGATTCTTCTTTCAAGTGGGCTACCTTAACTATTTTTCTAAATTTAGAAAATTGTAATATTTCTTGGTACCAATTTCATCCACACTTTTCCAGAGAACAGATCCAGAGGGAAAACAATCACATTCCTTTCACTGTGTCGGCAGAATTGCTAAGAGGTTAAGATACTGTGGCAACCTAATCCTGCCTGGCCATTTCTTGCTCTAACAAGTTCATTCCTAACTTCCCCTTCCCCCACCCCTTCACCCTCAACCCTCCCCTGCTACCTTCCCAGGACTCTTGGCTGATGTCAGTTTTTCTCATAGCTTGCCAACCAATCAATGTTCTCCTTCCTTATATTTTTAGCTGTGTAGGAATGCAAAAGTACAACACTATATAAAACTATGTTACAATTAGGGCTCAGCCTTTGGATAAGAATCTGCCGAGCCGGTGCCAGCATCAATAAATATTTATTTACTGCTTATAGCCTCAGTGTCCCATCTCTCTGTTCGAGAATCCTGCAACATTTCTAGAGGCTCATTTGGGATCCAGAGATGACGATTTTTCGCCTCCTTTGTCTTTGGGTTCTGGTCCCTGGGGTGCTAGGAGAAGCGGACTTCACCTGGCCACCAACGGACCTATCATTTCTAGGGAGGACAACTCTTTCCAGCGGACTGGGTGGTGCCTCCGAGAGCACAACGGAACCCGGAGAGGCACAGGAACCAGCCCAGGAGCACCGCCTTATGGAATGGTAAGGACCTGGGTCCCAGGAATAGCCTGTCTGTTAGAGGACAGAAAGGGAGTCTAATAAACTCCCGAGGTCACTCAATTACATTTTTTAGAGGAAACTGTGACCTCTCAGGTACATAGGGTGGAGGGTGGAGTATGTTTGGTGTGCGATTGTGTGTGATTGAGACGTGGCCTGACTACAAGGCGAGAGTTGAGCCTCTATCCGCGGTTCCGTAGCAAACCTCGTATGACTTAGAGTGGTGTCACTGGATCTCCATGAGGAGAGCTACTCCAGTGATCTGAGTTGGGGGATTTATTCTGACTCACCATTTGCTAAGAGGCACCTGAAAGATCCCTGCAAGAGGAGAGGCCGGAGACACGCCAAGCAAATCTGAGTGCGTGTGTGACACTGACCACGAGTAGAAGGATGAGTGGACAACAGAATAAACAGACACTTTTAGGTTATATGCTTAAGAATTTCAAAAGGGTTATTCAGGAAATCATGAAGTTAAACTCACCCCAAAGAAATTCTGCACCTTTTATGAGATCCACTGGCCCTCTTTTGGCATTAGATGACCAGCAGAAGGGGCTCTCGATAGGAAGTCATTGCAAAGGTCTTTCAAATCATTACCGGTCAACCTAGCCACCCAAACCAATTAATTCCCTTATACTGATTCTTGGGAGGCAATAGTTTGCACCCAAACCCCTTGGTTGAGAGTCTGCCTAGAGGAGAAATGTAGGGTCCTCCTAGCTAGAGCCTTGACATCCTCCCAAGGACAGTTGAAGGAAAAGAAGCCTATGTTGCCAGCAGATCCAGAATTAGCCAATCTTTACCTTCCAATGGGAAAGCTCTGAAAGCAGAAACAAGGGCCAGTTAACATGGATGTGGCTGCCCCAGTGGTTCAAGAACTCCCTGACCATCTTTGAGACCTCTCTAGCCTCGGATTTAAAGGCCTTCC
Source organism: Eidolon dupreanum (assembly GCA_028627145.1). Classification (NCBI taxonomy): domain Eukaryota; kingdom Metazoa; phylum Chordata; class Mammalia; order Chiroptera; family Pteropodidae; genus Eidolon; species Eidolon dupreanum. Next base: position 6,570 of record JAQQSQ010002202.1, on the reverse strand, counting down.
TGGCAGACCAACACAGCTGTATGTTACTCCAGTATGTAGATGACCTCCTCTTAGCAGAAAAGACCTATGAGAAATTCATAGAAGGAACACATCTACTCCTCATTCTTCTCTGGGAAGCGGGTTACAAGATCTCTAAAAGGAAGGCTCAACTCTGCTGAGAAAGAGTCAAATACCTCGGCTTCCACCTGTCTCAAGGACAGCACCAACTCGGCCCAGAAAGGAAACAAAAGGTCTGCTCGATTCCTGTCCCCACCAGCTGGTGACAAGTCTGCAAATTCCTTGGAGTAGCTGGCTTCTACAGAATCTGGATATCTAATTTCTCCATCCTGGCCAAACCCTTCTATGAAACCACAAAGAGGGAGAACAGGAGCCCCTGCTCTGGGAATCTACACAACAGAAGGCCTTTGAAGAGATCAAACGCGCAGTCACTAATGCCCCTGGACTAGGACTCCCAGACTTAACCAAATCTTTATTTCTGTATGTACATGAGCGCACAGGTGTCGCAGTGGGGGCCTTAACCCAACTGCTAGGATCTTGGAACTGTCCCGTGGCTTATCTCTCCAAATAACAGGAGAGATAACATACACTGACTCTAATTATGCCTTCACCACCCTCCATACACCTGGAGCCCTGTACAAAAAGAAGGGTCTAATCAATTCAGGGGGAAAAGACATAAAATATGAAAAGGAAATTCTAGAACTCTTAGATGCTGTGTGGGCCACCAAGAAAGGAACAGTCATGCACTACAGAAGATATCAGAAAGAGGACACCATAGTGGCCCAGGGCAACTGCAGGGCAGACCATGTTGCCAAACCAGCAGCAGCCAAGGAAATGGCCAGCCCTATGGCTCTAACTGCTTCCCTGATTCCCAGTCCTTTAGCCAAATGGGACCCCAAGTCCTCGCTTCAAGAAGAAACCTGATTTAAGAATGAAGAGGGGAGCCTCCTCCTTGGTGGATGATAGAAGTTCAAGGACGGAAGAATTGTAGTCCCTGGGACCCTATCCCAAGCTTTTATCAAGCAGTTTCACCAAAGGATTCACCTTGGTTACACTGCCTTAGAAACCACTGTGGGCTGGTACTTCTACATCCTCCAGCTCTCTAGCATCTCCTGAACGGTATGTGAATGGTACAAAATCTGTGCCTACAACAACTCCAGGTAAGGGCCGTGTGCCCCACTGGGGGTCCAAAGTGTCCGTGGCACCCCCTTTAAGGAACTTAAAGTAGACTTCACTGAAATGCCTCGATCACAGGGCTTCAAGAATCTCATGGTCTTTGTATGCACCTATTCCAGTTGGGTAGAGGCTTACCTCACCTGGACTGAGAAGTCCCAAGAAGTAGCCAGAATGCTCCTCCAAGAAATGGTTCCACAATTTGACCTACCATTTACCATTGGTTCAGATAATGGGCCAGTCTTTGTAGCAGAAATAGTGTAGCTACCAGCCAAGAATTTAAATATTAAATGGAAATATCGATAGGCAGTAACCTATCGATCACAGAGTTCAGGACAGGTGGAATGCATGAACGGGATCCTTAAGACTCAATTGGGAAAACTATGTCAGGAGACACATCTACACTGAGACAAAGTCTTCCCCATGTCATTATTAAGAATCAGGGTGGCCCCAACTAAGAAGACTGGATTCTCCCACTACTAGATCCTGCATGGGCAGCCACAACCCCTCATCAAAGGCTATGAGAAGACCTCAAGGAAATAGGTGAATTGACCCTGAGACAACAGCTTCAGGCCCTAGGGACCACCTTCCAGACTCTCAACCAATGGGTTAGGGAAAGATTCCCTGTGAGTTTAACTGAAGTTTATCCCTTTAAGTCAGGAGACTCTGGGTAAAAGAGTAGAACATTCAGCCCTTAAAACTCCTGTGGAGAGACCCCTTTACTGTCATCTTGCATACCCCTACTGTAGTTAAGGTTGCTGAAATAAAGCCTTGGATACATCACAGCAGACTTAAACCCACAGCTGCAGAGTGGGAATGAGTTCCACACTCCTCTGAGCCCCTTAAAGCAATCCTACATAAGAAAACACCAACTGCGCTGACAGACCAAGAGTAAGATGTCAGCCCTGTTTTGGTCACACCGGAAGCTGACCATTCTATGTGCGGCAGAAGCCTGAGGACAATGTCTCGTCAGGATAGGATCCTAGTAGCCTCTTTGGAGGCTGGTTCTCCACTTTCAGTGGCTTTAAGACCTTTGTTGGGATAGTACTCCTCCTCTTTGAGACCTGCCTCCTCCTTCCATGCCTATTGCCTCTTGTTATCCAGTCAATCTCCTCCCTCATAGAGGCTATAGTAGAAAGAGAAACTGCAGCAAAAGTCCTCATGCTATGAAGGTAACAGCCCCTAAGCCATGAATTAGAAAGAGATGATGCTCTCTGACCCAGTCCTGGGTCCGAGCAACAAAGTGGGGAATGTGACCATCTGACCCTGCCTGGCCATTTCCTGCTCTAACAAGTTCATTTCTGACTGCTCCCCTCTTCCAAGGACTCTCGGCTGACATCAGTTTTCTCATAGCTTGCCAACTAATCAATGTTCTCCTTCTTTATATCTGTAGCTGTGTAGGAATGCAAAAGTACAATGTTTTATAAAACAGCCTGCTATGTTACAATCAGGTTCAGTCTTTGCATAAGAATCCACTGAGCCAGTGCCAGCATCAATAAACACTGCTTCCTGCTTATAGCCTCAGTGTCCCATCTCTCTGTTCAAGAATCCCACAATACCTCCCCACCAAATAGACAGGATAGGAATGGGGGACTACAGGTCAACTCTTCTGAATGCAGATGACAGAACACAAAGCCAGACATCAGCAGTCTAAATAAAAAGTTTTTTAGAAAGGAAAGGAATGGGAATTTCGTGTGGGAATGTCCATTGATTGATGTGGACATGATCACTGCATGTTTTGGTGCTGCCGGGGAGAATGGTGAGAAGGGACAAAGCCTTGGAGTAGGTGGAATGAACACTGCGTGACATAGATTAGAGGATCTGGGAGGGTCCTGGGGTTGGGTCACAGGCTGTGGCTAAGGAAGGGCCAATCTCAGGAGACATGGGACTCTGCAGGGTTTAGGGCAGGATGAGACAGTTGTAAAGACTAAATTTTATCAAGGAAGGACTTGGGCTCTCAGCCAAGCTTTATACCAGGCTACTCAGGTGGCTACTTAGATCCACAGTCAGCTGACAGTGGAGGTTTCAGCCTTAATTCATAAGTCGCCAAAGTACCAGCACAAATGATTGCTCTCCTGTTTCATTGGCATTAACTGCCCATTCCAGTTGGTCAATGAAAGGGAAGCTAATTTTTAGCAAAGTCATCTTGTGACAGTTGGTCTAGAACGTTCTGAGTCACACAGAAGACTGGCTATTCAGGGTAGTCACTTGTTCAAAAAGAAGTCTCAGTACCAGATACCTGACAGTGTGGAGACACTGGGGGAGGCTGGACACAAGTTGGGACTTCCCCTGGTCCTTCCGACGGGCTTTGTGTGGAGGAAATTGTTGTTTTCTGTGTTGGGACTAAAACGTAAAAGCCAGAGGATGCATAATGAATTCAGGAGGCTCAGTCACCTCCTCCAGGGCAACGCCTTTCTCCCACAGAAACCTCAGGGCAGGAGGGTTTGAGAAAGACGATGAGGGGAACTCTTGGTCCAGGCATCCAGGCATGAATTCAGGTGGCAAAGGGTTTAGGATGTCTGTGTCCAGGATGCCAGCCACGTCCTTGTCCCAAACCCACCTCTCATGAGTGTTGTGACTCTGGGCAAGTCACTGACCTTCTAAGTTTCTATGCCCCGCACTGCACAGTATGGGTCACAGCCCCTGCTTTGCCTCCCCTGACATAGGTTTGTTGTTGAGGTCCCCAGAGATGATAAAAGATACTCTCCATGAGTTGGAAAGCATCATCTCAATGGACAGGATGAACAGGAACTTTAAACCCTGTGGAGCTACCCACGGCCCCCTCTGGATTTAAGCACTGCTGAATGTCTAGCTTGTATCAGGAGTCATTCAATGACTGGACACTTAAGAGAGCTGCTACATAGCACTGGTCATTTAGTTTTCTGAAGGCTTTACCTGTATTTAGTCATTTGTAGCTTCACCACATACCACTAAGAAGTAGGCCATGATAACATTTGCATATCCCAGAACAGGAAATCGAGGCCTGAGGGGTTAGATAACTTTCCCAGGTATGCGCAGCTTAGAAATGGGACTGGGAACCAGGCCACGAGGCATAGTCACTGTGCTTTGTGGCATTTTATAATGTTTCACTAAATAAAGACATTTATCCACAAAGTATGTCGTAGGGTGTTTGATGTACACCGAACTGCAAGGTCTTCCTCAGTCCAGCTCAGCTTCAGGAGGGTCTTCTGGGCAGCTGTGAAGAAATTATTCCCAATTCCCCTATGGTCATCTGCCAGTAAGCTGTCCACAGTTGTCTATTTTGGCACTTCTTTCCCAGGATGTTGAGACAAGAGTGTAGGAGGATAGAAGTGGTTTAGGGAGTCCACACCAGACCACACCTCAGGACACATCCTTCAGTGGGACCCAACGAAGGTACTGTGGAAATACACTCAGTACGTCAACTCAAGGATAATTATTGAGTGTCCCATTTTTAAGAGAACATTGTAAAAATGTTAGGTCATGTTTTTCTTTTATTTCATGGGTGCAGATTTAAATGTCTTCAATTGCTCACGCTGTAAGTATAGAATTAAGATGCATCAAAAACTCAAAATTTAGTTCAATAGTAAACAACATCTCTAGCTACTTCTCAGATATTAGCTGATTCTGGAACATTAGCTGAATAGCTCTCTCGCTTGTACAGTGTCTCAGATTCTAAAAATATACATGGGTTAGAACACATTCAGATTAACATAAACGTTGACCAGATAATGCACCAAGGTCCCATATCTACCCTTCTTCTAGTTTCCTCTATTAATAGCATCTTACATTCATGTGATACATTTGTTACAATTAGTGAAATACTATTGATATATTTTTATTACTTAAAAAGTACACAGGTTACATCAGATTCACTCTTTGTGCTGGGACAAACTATGAGTTTTAACAAGACTAAAATATTGTGTATGGCCATTAGAGTATCATACAGCTATCTATAAGCTAGTGTTCATAGCTGTATTATTCACAGTAGCCAACAGATAGAAACCAACCCAAAGTCTATTTGGGGAAGAGTGGATAAATAGAATATGATGTCTACACATAGTGGAATGTCGTTCAGTCAGAAAAAGAAATTCAGTTTTGAAATATGCTACAGCATGGATGGACCTTGAAAAACTATTATGCTTAGTGACATCAGGCAGGCACAAAAAGACAAATAATGTAAGACGCCACTTACATGAGGTTCCTGGAAAAGGCAAATACATCAAGAGAGAACAAAGAGATGATCATGGGTTAGAAGTAGGTGGGGACGGTGGGTGATTTGTTCGAGAGAACAGAGGAATGTTGGATGATAGGATGCAAGTCTGGGTATAGACTGTAGATTCGGGTCTATAGCATTATGAACATAACTAAAGCTACTGACCCGTACACCCACAATTTATTAAAAACGCAACCATTGTGTATATTTAATCACAAAACAAATGTTAGAAATCCATTATTATAGCTGACAAAGTCAGTAGCAGCATCTATGAATGCATGTGCTGAAATTGTGTTATAACATTTCAAAAAGGAGTGAGACTTGGCCAGGCTTTAAAATGGGCAAGAAAGTCATGAAGCTCTGACACTGAAATGGAATTGAAACATAGCCTACGTTTGATTGTTTTCTATTTTGTAGATTATTTCAGAAACGCTAGATTTCCTTTGACTAGAATGGCAAAGGCCCTATTTCTCTTTCTTTCCTGCTCCTCTCTTTGGCCTTCCTTCATCCCCCTGAAGGATGGCCCAGAAGCAGCTCCATTCATACTTGTTAAATGTCCTCATCCACACACTCTCGTCTCATGACTACATCCAGCAAAGCTCCCTGAGTAAGTCCTCAACAGTATCACCACTGATAGTTGCTCTGTGTCCTCTTATCTCCCGCTGACATCATGCAAGAGGCCCCCAGTGAGAGGGCCTATGAGGAGGTCCCATCTATCCCTAAGGTAAAACCGCCTTTCTTGCTCTGAGATAGAAAAGTTGCTTTATCTCTTTTTCAGTAAAATTAAGATGTGAAAATGTGAGCATGTACATCCCAGAAGATAGAGACAATTTACTCGATGTGGAGAATGTCGAACGTGAGTCAGTTACCAACTGCTACCTGATTCAAGAGGTCATTCAGAAGTGACAGCATCAGTTGCATACAGTGTGGTAGTGAGCATTGTCCTCAGCAGAACAGTTTCCTTCTGGAAAAAGAGTTTTGCATTTGCCAATCCAAAAGGACTTGAGAGACCTTTCATTATGCGCTTCAACCTTTCCCACAGGTGTTCTGCACATTTTTTCTTGGGATCATAGACTCAACCACTGTTTCTCATCTGGTGTCCTAAAGTCATTGGGGAAAGAGAAAGCCTGGGCAGAGTGTCCAGGGTGACGTGATCCTCATAGTGTTTTCTTTCCTCTAATAGTAGGTGGATGCAGAGACAATGG
>JAQQSQ010002201.1:0-11216 GCA_028627145.1 Eidolon dupreanum | reverse complement strand
GAATTTTGGTGCTGGGAAATTTCTTTGCAATCTACACGGTCTGAAAAGTATCTCTCGAAACTCAGACTCTGCGGCCGCTCTCAACAGGGCAGGGCTCCCGTTAGAGCCCTGGGCGGGCAGATGGCCACAGGCTGCGTGGCTCCCACCGCGAGCAGTCGGCTCTGGATACGGGAGGCCCAAGGTCAAGGCGCCGGCAGAACCAGTGTCTGGTGAGGACCTGCCTCCCGGTTTGCAGATGGCCATGCCCTTGCTGTGTCCTCTCATGGAGGAGAGAGACAGAGACAGAGACAGAGACAGAGAGACAGAGAGAGGGAGAGAGCGTGTTCTAGCCCATGCCGGAGGCCTCCACCCTCAGGAACTAATTGCTCCTCCTGACACCGTCCTTTTGGGAGTTAGTGTTGGGGGAGGGGCACAGACATGCAGCCTTCCACACTAGGCTGTTTCTAGTAGTTTTTTTTTTTTTTTTTAACTAATACTGATATGGACAAGCCAGGATGGCTGGTTAGGTACAAACGCCTTGGAGGCTTCCTTAGCCTCAGATTGCAGAGAGGGGCCGTAAGATGACGCTAAGTCGGTGGGAGGATGCTGCAGGCAGCGATTCGGGGAGCTGGACCCCGGCCTCCGGGAGGCTGGCTGCGAATAATGGAGAACCCAGGGCTGGACAGAGGCGGAAGCTCGGGGCTGAGGCGCAGGAGAACTGGGAAGTGGGGTGGCTGCAGAGACACCCCGGGTGGAAGGTGTTCAAGGGTAGCCATTGGGGAGCCATGAGTCTAACGCCGGGGCACCTCTGGGCTCAGGGCAAAGGCTGAAGGACCACACGTGAGACGACGTACAGCTGTCCCCTCCTGCGGGTTCCGTGGTCATCGGTTGACATCAGAGATCGCAGAGGGTCACAGGCGGCAGCGTCCGATGTGGGGCTTCCACCGCTCACAGCCGGGGCGATGCAGCGGAGCCACACAATCGCAGGTTCGAAAGCGAAGGGGCTTTGGGGGGGTCGTCGTGTCTATTTCTGTCCCCTCAGCGTCGTCCCTGCCGCGTGGGGCTCAGCCCGGGCGAGGGACGAGGAGCCCGTGGCCATGCCCATCACCTGCTCTGTGTGGGACGCCGCGTCCCGCTACGAGCTGCTTCCCTCCCTGGACAGACCCACAGGCGACAAGCATTCGTGCTTCCTGGGTGGATGGGGGCATCCTACACCCTTTGCCTTTTCGAAACTCTGAAATCTGTGAAGACATTATCAGGAAACACAGGACACGCCCATTTGTGTTGCATGACGACCCGCACGTCTTCATTTCGGTCCAAGCGCCGAGCTCCGGGCCCGCTGCCAGCACGCCCTCGGCACCGTGTCGCCCAGGTGCGGGCAGCAGGGCCCACGACCCGCCTCGTCCTCAGGCGGAGCAAGCCCAGCGCCCCGCGGGTCCTCGTGAACCATGGCCTCCAACCTCGCTCAACCTGTCACCAGTAGGAGGGAGGGAGGCGACAGCTTTTCTTGGTCTCTGGTTTTTCCGGGTACTGCCGACCAGGAAGCGAGCGTCCCTAATGTTAGAGCCATGCGTCTGTGAGCACCCATCGACCTTGACCCTGCTGACCGTCAGTCTTTCACATTTGTTGCTATTAATTTATCTTTCCCGTCTTATTATTATCTGCGGACTTTCTGGAATTAAATGTGCATTTGAATAAGTTTCTCTTAGAATTCGTCCGATCGTTTCAGCCTGTCCAGATCATTGGTTCCCGAGGAGCACAGGCAATTCCTGATCCATTTTCATATTCCTGGGACGATGCTTGCAAATATGAAAAATTTGTCACGGAATGCATGAAAACTAGTGCCAGAGAACCACTCCTGAATCTCGTTTGGTTTTCATTGGCTTAGAAGAGATTTTGAGGCCGCTTGACATTTTAAATGACCTGCTTTGTGTAACCTAAGGACGGACTTCCCCCTGCGGCCCACCAGTGTCCGGTGTCCCTGGCGGTCAAGGGCGGTTCCTTCCACTGCCTTGTCTGTGAGACCAGGGGGTTATCTCGATGGCCAGGAAGTTCCTTCCACTTGCAGTAGTTCGTCTTCTGTGATCTGGGTCACCGTGTTCTTTAGCAGGGACAAGGTCCATGGAGAGAGCCTTTGGGGCCACGGACTCCAGCTACCTGCCGAGTCCCCCAGGGCAGGCTCTTCCCAGACAAAACCCCACATTCGTGAGTTTCTCTAACAGGCCACAAAGCTACTCCCCCTTTAGGAATGTTTCTGTTGCATTTTCAGGCCTGGATGCGAGTATTAAAATCACAACAGTACTGAGAAAACAGACGGGGATGTAGTTGACCGTATAAACACTGAAATTCAAAGTTAAATAAATTCCCAGCAAAATGATACTTTGCTGATTGTTGTTTCAAATAAAAGAAAACGTACACACATCCATCAATGAGCATGCTGTGTGTCAGATGGGGGGGGCCCAGGGGGGTCTGGGGGAGCGGAGGATGGGGACACTAGCTCGAGGGCAGGCTTTGATGGGTAGCTCAGGCTGGAAGTCACGTTCTGAGTGTGTGATTTAAAGCTTTGTAGGGCTCTACTCCCTAGTGGCGAGCAGAGAATTCGTGAGGCTGTCTGCAGTGTTGTCAAGAGCAGGGGACCAAATCCCTCCTGAGTAACGCTTAAAAAACAGTTGGAGGAAGGTGACATTTATGTGATGCCTACTGTTTGCTGGGATTTACACTCGATCTCATTTAGTGTCTAAGTAACTCTTGGACCTGGACATGGTATGAATTGTCAGCGGAGTCGGGGGCTCGGCTCCCCTGGTTCGCCCTGAGGCTGTGTCTCGGGGGCGGGGGTCGCCTGGGACAGTATCCTCCACTTCAGGTGAGCCTGGGGGCCGTGAACAGCTTTCTCCTGCCCCATCAGACAGAAAGTGAAGGCTTTGTGCCGCACTCTCGCCACCGCAGAGGTGAGGATGGGGACCGACTGCGCTGGGGCCGTCACGGCCTCGGGGTGGCGTGCTCAGACTCAGCGGCCGCGTGCGTCACGTGGCCGCACAGCTGGGACGCGCCTCCTCACACCGCCCAGAGAGAAGCCGCCGGCTCGGAGCGGGGGACACAGGTGTGGAGATGTCTTAAGAAATATGTTCATGGAGTCTCTATGGTGGCTACCTGTCAGTGTCCGTGTGGTTTCCACCGATTTCATAATACACAACATTTTATAATTTCGGTTGGGCTTGTTTTCCGGAAAGAACCCTGAGCGTGTGAGGGACAGGTCACGGTGAGCCGTCGTAAGGAGGCCGCGTGAGGTCAGGCACATCTCAGCAGTTGCCACAAGCCCCATCAGGACGAGCCGCGCCTAAGAAAAGCCGCGTCCCTCTGAGAGGCCCCTGGCACCTGCCAGACGGGGCCTGGGTGAAGGCTCTGGCCCTGTCTCCCGGGCGTGAGCCCCTGGGCCCCGCTCCCGCCTCCAACGCACTGTTCACTAAGAAGTCACCAAGCAATGAGAAAGGAGCGTTGGAAAACTGCTTCTTTTAAATCCCAGCTGTCGGGAGCAGAGGCTGAAGCCATCGATCCGCGTTTTCTGCCAACAAGAAGAAAGAGTGTGATTTTGTTATTACTTTTTTTTTTTTTTTATCTTGTTAGGGGCAAGGAAAGCATTTTGTCTTCCTGTTTTTTTCCCCCTAGGAGATTTATTTTAAGTCCCTAGTCTGCCCCTGAGGCGGCGGTAATTCATACGCATTGTGGAGCCTGCTGAGCGGGGAGATTCATTAACAAAGCCTTTCGCTTGTATTTCAATGCAGCTTTGCCAAGAAAAGTGCTGAAAAAAAAAACGGCTTTCAATTCAAGGAAGAGAAGTGTTAAGATGAGAGCAGGGGGCTGAGGAGGCTGTGACAGTTGGTTTGTTGTCACCTTGAGCTCCCTCTCACCGACTGTCTAAACATCAGCTCAGGTGAGTCTGAACTTGTCTATTTTTCTAATGGAAATTCTCCAGCGTCCAATGTGTTTAGTTTGCTGGTGTTGTCCCCTCATTCTTTGTCTTTTATAAGGGTCACCGTTCAAACGTGTGACCTCAGAGGCATCACTCGCCTGGCTCTGCACAGGCCACGAGGGGCAGGTTCTCAAGAGCCCGTGTGCATCCGGGACCCAGGCCGCTGCCGGCAAGCACTCGCCCAGTGTCCGCGGCTGTGTGGACGGGGTCCTCGGAGCCGCTGCCATCCGGGTGGCGCCCGTGGGGCTGGACCCGCCTCTGCAGAGCATCTCTGCTCATTTGTTTTCCAAAATCGTGACCACTGTGCCATGAGGGGTCTCAGCCTTCAGAAACGTGCAAGACGTCGCTGTAAGAAACGTCCAAACATGTAGAGAATTTTAATGAGTTTATTTGAGTCAAACTGGTGACAATTGCAAGGAAGCAAAATCTTGACGGATTGAGAAAAAACAGAGAATTTTTGTGGCTTACTTGCTACATTAGAATCAAAGGGGGAGAAGTTAGGGGGTTCACTGGTGGTAGATTGGGGGGGCGGGAGAAAGCGAGGCAGGGAAATCTCTGGAATCAGATAAAAAGTAAAATGGAGGGACACACACTCCTTTCACGTGGGTGGGTGCAGGATAACTAATAATGAACACAGCACAGAGAGAGGGTGTGACTCTGTGGTCTCCTGTGGTGGGCCGCGTCCTGAGGGGTCTGGAGAGGATTACTCTGACATTTCAAGGATATGTTATCTTAGATGCAAAAAGGCAATAAACAGACTCCCTTAAGGTAAATATTGACCTTTGTCAAGGAAGCTACAGGCCCAGGATGTGACGACCTGCCAAGATTTGCTTTTAGTTAGGAATTTTTATGTTCAGACCATTCTATGTGGTGACTTTTGGTCTCTGAGTTTGAAGGGCCCACCATGCTGGCCTCCCCTGAGCTGGTCAGATTTAGTATGGTCCCTTTTCCGTCTGGAGAATGATATAAAGAACAACTGTACACACACCACCTGGCTTGGTCAAGTGTTAACGTGCAGCCATATTTGCTTCATATTTTTCAAAAAATCGACACCACATCGCATCCTCAGCCAAGGTGTGCGTCTGCCCTCAGGATCACTCTCCTTTTTCTGCTTCCCCAGAGGCGACCACCGTTCTGAATGTTGACCTGTCAGCTGACCAGCTGTTTCTTTTGGAAAATTTTTGGTGATTGCACAGGAGCAGTGGCTTTCACTGTCACCCCTTGTTCAGGCGTGACAGGTCTTTGCTTGGGTCTGGGCACCGCAGGGCTTCCTGCCCACTTGGCAGCTCACGGCTTCTGTTTCATGGTGGAGAAAGGCGTGGGGACCCGGCTGGGTGTCCTGCCTATGTGTCCCGGGGGGGGGGTGCATTTCCATTCCGTCTAGCGAGCACGAGGCAGCTGGTGCCGGCCTGGGAAGAGCGGGCCCTCCTCGTGTCCAGGCCGGCACCCTGGACTGCATCTGCCTCTTGGAACCCATAAAACCCTCCGCTGCCTTCTTGCATCTGATTTAGAACCAGGGTGCTTTGGTCCAGAATCATCTGTGGCTTTCTGTTTCGCTTCATTCTGTTTCGTGGAAGAAGCAGATGGTAGAATGCTAGTTAACAGATGGAGAAGAAACCAGAATGACTCAGTTTATACTTTTTTTCACTTCCTTTATGTAAAAATGGTGTTCGAACAGAAAGGACAGAGCAAACTAGTGGGAACCGAAATCCTAAGTAGTCAGAAAATAATGTGAGAACACCTGCTTCCTGTAAGAGAACAGTCGGGCTCGGATGACCTAAAAGGCCTCGGTGACGAGCTCGAGAGGCTCCTGGAGGGACACGTGCAGAGCGCTGGGGAGCGCGAGAGACCGGAGCACGGAGATGGACGGGTGTCCCGGCTGCCAAAGCGAGGATGGAGGCCATCGAGACGACGGATGAGCCAACTCGCTCTCTCCTGGCGGACGGTTTTAGTCTAGACGCAGGATGTTTCAGAAATGCCTGGGAGACGAGGAACCAGCATAAAGGAAAAGCTGTGCTAAAGTCGCCTCATTTCCCGAGTGTCATGTCTTATTAGGGTTGGGGGGGGCTGCATGTGTCTTCAGCTGTGTCCGGCATTGATCTCCGTTAATGACACAAGAGAGAAAAAAGGGTTAGAAATAATCCCCTTGAGTAAATTCAAAGCTGGCTGAGGAAGACGGGTGCCTCGCCCCGGGGCTGTGTCCTTGCATCTCTTCTCCTCAAAACTGATCATCAATCACCTGAATAATGATGTCAATCACCGTGCACTTGAAGAACCCTGCATCTAAAATCATAAAAATGAGGTTACCAAATACCTACACTATAAGGCAGGAGAACTGTGTGAGAGAAACAATGTTTTATTTTTCTTCTTTCTGTGTTCCTGATGGGGCTGATGACAAAAGCAATCTAAGGAGGACCTGCCTGTCAACATCAGCACACGTACCCTTCACTTTCTCCCCAAATCCAGCTGCATTTGGGAAGATATACACAGCTATGGTGTGAGGGTGAAGACAGAAGCAGAGAAAGGCAACAGAAAACAAAAGTATACAATAAAATCTGAACTTGATAAAAATACAAAACCTTCCCAATTGTGAACTTCTTATGGAAACCGAGACTAGAAATGTGTAATGTCCTGTGTTTAATCTTTGCGATTATACTAAGCATAGAGCCAACGAGCTTCCTAGAGGCTGGAAAACTCCTCAGCCTTGCTCGACCCTGGAAAAGACCCACAAACTCCCCAGAAATCCCCGGAGATCTAGGGGACGGTTTAGGCCAAAGCGACGGCAAATGGAGGATTTCCTCGTGACTCACTGGGTCCTCCTAGCGTGAGTGGTGGCAAAGCCACCTGTGCGTGCAGGGGCAGGATGAGCCTGTGGGCGCCCGGAACGCGAGGGTGAGCTTCCCATTCCCCCAGAGTTCCTTAGAATTTGGTTAGAGCTTTGGCCAGTACATTCAAAAAAAGTAGACTGGATGTTAAAAATATTTTGCAACACCGCAGCACCCTCAAACCACCAAGCATATGTGCAGTGAACATTTTAACTTTTAAAACTTTTCTTAAATGTTTTACAAATCTTTTCTTAAATGTTTTATAAATCTTTGTTGAAAATGTTCACACTAGTCCTGTTTTATGTTCTTACTGACAAGACATAACTGAACAGAAGCCTCATTTTACATCTCAAACGAAATGTTTTAATGAGCGTCTGGGCCTGGTCTGGCCAGCCTGTAGGTCAACAAGCAGCCTCCCTCACAGAACCGCAGTGGCTTCCCAAACCCCAGCGGCAAAGCCCAGCCGGAGTCTCAAACCCCTCAAATAGCTAGTGGACTTTGGGACTGCCATGCCACCCAGAAAACCAGCGAGAAGACAGGGACCCTGCTATGGTGAAGAATTTTGATCCAATTTATGAAATATTGAAACATTTGAGAATTTTTTTATTGCATTATAAAAAAAAAAGTCAAGGCAAGCAGAGGCAAAGGGAGTGGGTCGGCTCAGTTCTGCTGTTACTGACTCCTGTGCCTCCCCCCTCCGAAAGCGGCGGTGAGGTTCCCTCGGTCGTCTCCCTGCCCTCAGCGACCCCTCCCATGGGCTCCTTCTCCCTGCTTTGCAGCGACAGCAGGACGTCGCTGCAGGGCGAGCACTTTCCAGGAGGCTGTATCACCGTTGTCACGGCGACAATGGAGAGTTCTTGGAGCACCCCGCTCGCTAATCTCTCCACACTGCTCCCCAGACACAACCAACGTCCGAGGGGGGCTCTGGCGCCTCCTGGCCAGATTCGCGTTTCATAAAACTTTCTGGCGGCCTTGCTTTTCCATCGCAGCACCTGCGTGCAACGGCCTTGTCCCCGGAACGCGGGCCGGGCATCCGGCTCCGGTCTGCGGCCAAACTGCAACGTTTCCTTTCGCGGCGCTTCAAAACCGTTTCCCGGAAAACATCGGCGTCACGATGTGTCGTGTATTTAACTGCACGACGTCCGGCTCCCTGCAAAGAATGTTTTCTAAATAACAAGCATGGAGAAAAGACTGGCTCGAGACGTCTGACGGTTATAAATCATTCTGCAACATAAAGTAGTCAGTAAACGTTTGCTGCGTGCCCCTGACATGCGACGCCACCGGAACCTCGAACGCACTCTGGCCGTCGCCCTCCTCCCGCGAGGCACGTGGCGCAGCGTGTGGCCCGGAACCCGCGGAGAGGCCGGAACTTCCGGCACCGCCCGCGGCCTGGGCTCCGACTGCGCACGCGCGGCGCGGCTTCCGCGGCGGGCCATCCTGGCGGACGCCGGCGCCCCCGCGCGCACGTTCCGGGTGCGCGGTGACCGTCTGGTTGTGCGAACCCTTCCGCGACCTGAGAGTCGTCGGCGCCGCGACGCGCTGGGCCGGCTGCGGGGGGCCGTGCGGTCAGCCAGGACTCTCCCCCTCGGTTCAGGGGCTTGTCGCGTGCGGGGGACGGTGACGCCCGGACGGCGGGGCACTCCTGGGAAATGGAGTGCTGTGGGCGATAACGCCACACCGAGCGGGAGGGCTGCGTCAGGAGCTGACCATGGGGTAGGGGAGGCCCAGTGTCCGGGCGCCCTGCCGCGGTCGCGGGGGTGCGGGCCACAGCCCGCCTGGGGTGGGAGTCTGCGGCCACCCCCGCGGGGAAAGCTGGGGGCAGCGGGGTGGGGGGCCTGCCGGGGCGCAGCCGGGGTCTCCGGGCAGAACCGAGAGCGGCGTCTGTGAGGCCGCGGCCTGACGGGAACCGGCCAGGACAGGAAGGGCGTTTTCAGAAGCGTGGCAGCCAGTGGCTCGGAATCCTTTCCTGTTCTCGAAAGCCCTTAAGAAAGCCAGGAACCAGGTTTCGAGCTGGACGTCGGGCTGTTTATGGGAGGCCTCGCTCTTCTGAGATAAGGCCTGCGAGGCCTGGGGAGCCCGCACTCCAGGGCCGGCAGCGGTGTCAGGGCGGAGGGGACATTCCTGAGCTGGTCCGGGAGGTAGGGCGGTGCTCAGGGGCAGGAGGGCGTTTCCGGGGAGGGGCTAGCCCGAGCACAGGCCTGGAGGCTGGATGGACAGGGACGGACTGGGAGGGCCAGGGCTGTTGGGGAGAAAGGAGACTGGCAAAGCTGGGGCAACTTTAATGGTGGGGGCAGGTGACTCAGTTTGGTCCATGAAGTCAAATCAGATTCTGGAAATTCTTGGATACCTGGATGAGTAGTTGTTTTCTTAATCAGTATGTGACAAGGAGCCGTTTGAAAATCTAAAATGGCCTGAAGCCAGGGCTGTCAGTTAGAGGGCTGCTGTGCCCACCCAGGGTGGGTCACAGGAACCCAAACTGACAGCAGCGGAGAGTGAGCAGATGATGTGGGCAAGAGCCGGTAAGACCCCAGGACTAAGGAGGGGAATGGGGGGCAGCCCGAGGATAATGGTGAGCTCACCACGCATCTGCCGCTGCAGACCTGTGGGCACCGTTGGGTGAACCGCGATCGTGAACGTGCCGTCAGCCATGCGCACTCTGTGGCTGAGCGCCCTGAAGCCCAGAGGGTTTGGGTGACTGCGTTCCCAGAGCTAATGGTCCCGGAGCCAAGATTGCTCTGCTCTCTGTGTGCCCTTCACCACCACGTGACACCTCCTCCACGTGAGTTCCGTGGACCCAGGCTCAGGGAGAGTTGCAGAAAACCGGAGAGAGGAATTGCTTCAGAAAGGGAAAACCAATTACTTTCTGCTTGTGTTGGTTTTGAAGTTTGGTCAAAATATCTTCCCGTTGGAGTGACAGGTGGGTGCTGTCTCAGAACTGGAGGGGACCAGGCATGACGCACGGGGAGGAGGGAGGCTGCTGGCTCCCTGTGGGGGCGGGGGCTTGGGTGGCCGATCCAACTTCTTTAGCTCACGTTGAGGTTTGCCCCATGTTGGGGAGCTGGTCTCATGGGTGCAACCTTGTGGTGGTTACAGGGCCTTGGGCTCCTCGTCTTCAGCTGGGGGCCTGGTTGCAGGTCTGACTCTGCCCCCCAAAGCCAGCGCAGTGGGACCCCTTAGAGGCTGTGGGGGGACCACAGGACTCCTGCTTTCCTTCCCTCAGCCAACCCTCCAACCACCACGTTCAGAGTGCTTTTGTGAGTTTTACTTACTTATATGTTGGGTCAAGCTTTTATTTGAATGTAGGACTCATTGCAATTATCTTTGTCTATATTTGAAGTGAATACATTCCAGATGTTTCCCAGGGACCCTTCCCAGTCTGGTAGCCTGTGAGTCTGTGCCAACCATCTCCTGAGCAGGAAGCGCCAGGTCAGCAGGGGACAGCGTGCGGGGACGGTCCTCCAGAGCCTCTTGCAGGCGAGCAGCACCACAGTCCCGAGGCCTGTGGCAGGCGAGGATCTGGGCACCATATCGGAGCCCCAGGACCATGGACTTGTGACAAGACCTCCTGTTGTTTCCTCGGCACGCTGGGTCAGAAAGCCAGTGTCCCAGCGAGATGTGAGCCCGCTGTAAGGGAAGGTGGATGCCATGTGCAGTTCTGTCCCCGTGACCAGGTCTGCCTGGTGGGGTCCCTAGGACAGCGCCAAGGCTGGGGTTGGGTTGGACCGACCGGGGACTAGGGAAGTGTAGGCAGCGTGCCGCACTCTCCTACCTGTCAGCAGGACTCGGGAGGGGCTGCATCACCTGCCAGACTTGTGACCATCTCAGGGCCCCAGGAGGTAGGAACGAGTCAGCACCCCCAGCCATCCTCAGTCGCCTGTCTATGATCTGGCGCAGCCGGAGGCTTGTTTGACAACGCCCGGGTGCCTGGCAGACACGCGTCTGGCAGACAGATGACGATGCCTCGAGAAGCATTTGCTTTTGATGTTAGAGTCACAGGGCTGGCTTGAGTTTACCGCAGGGATTCCTGGCCTGT
The DNA here is from genome assembly GCA_028627145.1 of Eidolon dupreanum. Taxonomy (NCBI): domain Eukaryota; kingdom Metazoa; phylum Chordata; class Mammalia; order Chiroptera; family Pteropodidae; genus Eidolon; species Eidolon dupreanum. Next base: position 409 of record JAQQSQ010002201.1, on the reverse strand, counting down.
CCCACTGGGTCACTGTCCCGATCCTCTGTCTCATGGGCAGCACCGCTTGATCTCCTTGGCGCTGGCTGGGGGTGGACCGTAATGATAGGATGCGAGTGTGTCAGGCCTGGAGGGGGCAGGGGGCCCGGTGTCAGGAGACAGCCACCGGCGCCACCGAGCCAACCCTGAAAGAAGGTCACACAGCCTTTAATTTGTCCCGGGAAGTCGAACGTTGAAAATAATAACTTTGCAGAGATAGCTTATTACAAAGTACTTCCGTATCTTTCATATCACCTGACCTGCGAGGTAGGTGTCCCTGTTCCCACTTTACAGGTGAGCAGACTGATCGTCGGGGTAAGTGGCCGTGCCCTGCCCTCCAGCTGGGCCAGCGCTGTAGGGAGGGTACCGTGGGGGCTGTGCTAGGGTTCTC
>JAQQSQ010002200.1:0-11217 GCA_028627145.1 Eidolon dupreanum | reverse complement strand
GACGCCGAGCTCCTGGACTCATCCGGCTTGTATTCGGAGAGCTCGGGCACCAGCAGCCCCAGCACGTCCCCCAGAGCCTCCAACCACTCGCTGCACTCCAGCGGCTCTGCCTCCAGGACTGGCGCCAGCCCCTTCCCGGAGCAGGATGACGAGGGTAAAGCGAGTGGCTATGTGGTGCTGTTTTCTCTTTCATTTGATCACCACCCTTCCTGGGATCTGCGTGGGGTTATGAAGTGCCATTCCCAAGGGTTCACTCTGTTCTCACCTCACTGCCTCCCACTCTGGGGGCCAGGCTTCTGCCCCATCCCATGGCTTCTCCCCCTCGGAGGGCCTGCTGGGGGCCCCTTGGCCCTTTCTCCATCTTGCCTCACAAGGGCCAGAAATCACTGCTGTGACCAGAGGTGCACTATCTTGAGAGTGTTCCCGAGCCAGCCAGGGGCCAAGGATAAAAATGCAACTGTTGCTCTATTTTCCTCTGAGAGGTTGGCTCAAGCCAGTTGTCAGGGCCAATATTTTGAGCTGATTGACACAAGCTAGTGCAATAGACCTCAGAGTCCTGTCTCAGTCTGGAGACTCTGCTACTGGTCCCTTCATTTCACATGTCCACTGTCGCTACTGGAGTATTTCAGGTGCAAATCTTTGAGGTGGATCTCTAGAGGACCCGTGTCTTCAGGAAGGTGTTAAGACATTCGTTCTCACAGTAATAATATAAGGCAGGACCAGAAGGCAGGGGACAGAGGGAGGAGGCAGCCCTGGACACAGATGAGGAGTGGACCGACCAGCTCTTGCCTACCAGGGGACTGGGGTGTAGAGCCTCTGAGATCCCCTGTCTTAATCTGAGCTCAGGAAGCTCATAGCCATTCTAACCTCAAGGTTGCTTAGGTTATGTCTGTTTAAAACAATCTCTTCCATTTCCTCTTTATCCCAGATGAGGAAACCAGCATGGTGATGGTTGGGAAAATTTCATTCTGTCCCAAGGATGTCCTGGGCCACGGAGCGGAGGGCACAATCGTGTACCGGTGAGTGGATCGGGGAGCCCCGCGCCTTCCCACCTCAGCTGGGGGTGCCTGTGGGCTTGCGGGCAGCGTGCGGGGCTCCAGGGCGCAGCAGGGTCATAGCCATGAATCAGACGGAAGAGTTCCGCCTCCAGGGAGAGAAGTGATGACCGCAGGGCCGCCTGGTGGTTAGTCAGGGCCCCCCGAGCTCTGAGACTGATGAGGTGGCCACTGCGTCACGGGAGGAGCACAGTGGGTCTGCGGGTCTCCTCTCGTTCCCACAACCCGACTGGGCCCTCCAAACCGAAGCCCGCTCCTTGTCCTGCAGGGGCATGTTCGACAACCGTGACGTGGCGGTCAAGCGGATCCTCCCCGAGTGCTTCAGTTTCGCAGACCGTGAGGTCCAGCTGCTGCGAGAATCAGACGAGCACCCGAACGTGATCCGTTACTTCTGCACGGAGAGGGACCGGCAGTTCCAGTACATCGCCATCGAGCTGTGCGCGGCCACCCTGCAGGAGGTGGGCCCCGCCCCCCGCCCCCCGCAGCTTCGCCGCCACCGGTCACCACCGCAGCCGCCCTTCTCCCAGCAGCTGCGCCGTGGTTGTAGGGACTGCCGATGTATTTTTTTGTTCGTTTCTATTAACTTTATTGAAGTTAGAATAGACTCATTTTAAATGTATAGTTTCATGTCTTTTAACAAAGTTATCTACTCATTTAACCACAGTCAAAATGTAGAGCGTTTTTATCACCCCAACTTTTACTAGATGGTTCCTCAGTCCTCCTGGGGCCGTCTTCCGTCGTGGTTAGCACTTCGCTCCCTCTTCGCCTCTGAAACCTGGCCACTTCCTCCTCTCATGGCTGATCAGGTTTAGTGTGGGTTTGGAGGATACTTCTTGATGATGCACGTCATTAAGGTCGTCCAGCGAACTCCTTTCGCTCCGTTTCCAGCTCACTGTGAAACTATTTCAGTATCACTTGGCTTCACTTGTAAGTTTACCTGTATAAGGCAATGCACTTGAATTTCTTGCCCTCTTTCTCCTTGTAAGCCAGAGCTTTGCTGAACTTAGCCTATGACTTCAGGAGAAAGTGCTGGGAAATAAGGATTTGGACAGAGAACATTGTCAGTTAAACTTCCCATTTCTTTCTTAAAATATGATCAAAGAAAATGAGCCAACCTGATACCAAATGTTAATTCAGGCAAAAAGCGGCAGGCAGGATTTTTCTAAATAAAATTGAGTTACTTGAAAAACAGAGCAAGTGCGCTGAGCGGCTGAGTCCTGAGGGCTGTGCATCGTGACCTAGCATGCGTCTCTTACAGTACGTGGAGCAGAAGGACTTCGCCCACCTTGGCCTGGAGCCCATCACCTTGCTGCAGCAGACCACCTCGGGCCTGGCCCACCTACACTCTCTCAACATTGGTGAGAAGCTTCCCTTTACCAGCCTGCAGCCTGGGTGGGGTGGCTGACTTGCTCGGGTGGGCCTTGCCTCTGTTGAAGCTCTTTGCTGCCTCACTGGTGTGCAAGTTGTATAAGAATTTGAGGAATACTCTCACACAGTCGAAAACCAGAACTTACAGAGGCAGTAGTCCGAGGAGGGTGCTCTCCCCATCACAGAAGGCCTTAGGTTGCACATGGTTAACATTGGACTAATCTGGAGTTTTGCGTTAGTTCACAGAGACCTAAAACCCCACAACATCCTCCTCTCCATGCCCAACGCACATGGCAGGATCAAGGCCATGATCTCTGACTTTGGCCTCTGCAAGAAGCTGGCAGTGGGTAGGCACAGCTTCAGCCGCCGTTCAGGGGTGCCGGGCACAGAAGGCTGGATTGCTCCAGAGATGCTGAGTGAAGACTGTAAGGAGAACCCCGTGAGTAATGAGCATAGTTTTTTGAAAACTGCAGAACCAGCCTCTTATATCTTAAGGAGTAAGAGCCTCCAACTTTAAGACTTGGGGCTGGAGCACATGTAGCTGAAGAATGACTTTTCTTTAACAAAGAGCACACTGTTGGCACTTTCTTTATTGTCGGATGTTCAGATGAACAAAAGGAGTGAATGTAGGCAATTGTCTATCTTTTTTTTTCTGTTCTTCCAATTACTTTCCCCTTGTTATTTTGGGAACTCAGAACTTGTTTAAGGTGAGCAAACTTCTAGTTTTTGTTGTTTTTTTTTTTTCCTGTTTTTGTGTTCCCAACATTTTATTCTGAGAATTTTTAGACTTGGATAAAATTAAGATTTTCAGTGAGTACCTCTGTGCCTCCACTGAAATTCAATATTTGGTAATGTTTTTCACTTTCTCTCTGTTGCTGAACCATTTGAATTAAGAGGCAGGCATCCCAGCCTTTCACCTTTAAATATCTAAGTATGTATATCCCCCAAAAAAGTACAGTCAGCTTCCTAACCCTTCGTACCATATCACACCTCAGCAATTAATAGTTTTAATCCACATTCAGATTTCCCCAGATGTCTATTATAGAGCTGGTTTTTGTAAAGCAGGACTTGCATTGCGTTTGATTCTCTCTTCTTTAATCTACTACAGTTCTCCCACCTTTTTTTGTTCCATGATAGTGACTTTTTGAACAGTGCAGCACTTGTCTGTAGAATGCCCCATTTAGGATTTGCTCACTCGTTTCCTCATGATGGAGTTTAACTTGGCCGTCTATTCCTTTTATTCCTGTGAACGAGAAGTAGGTCTAAAGGCTGATTAGATTCAAGTTAAATGTTTTTGGCAAGAACAGTCACAGGACACAGTATCAGGAGGCATGAGATGGCAGGTTGTGCCATTATTATTGTACCCCTGCTAGTGATGCCAGCTTGGCTCACCTGGTGCAGATGGTCACTCTTTATCTTTCCACCATAAAAGTGCATTTCCCCTTTTGCTGGTAGTACTCCGTGGGGTGATGCTTTGGCACAGTATGAATATCCTGTTTAACAATAGCCATTCACCCAGTGCTTCAGCATCCATTCACAATCCTTGCCGTAATCACTTAATTCAGTGGAAATTCTTCCATATCTTTAGCTGACATTTTTCTGTAAAGAATTGCTTAGTTTTTATCCCCTTTCTCTCTATTTCCTTTTTTTTTCCTTCATTTCCCTTTTGTTTCTCCTTTTGTTAACTCAAAGTATTCCAGATTGGGCCAACAGGAATCCTTCAATATGGCTTCTGTGTCCTTTTGCTAAGATCCCATTCATATTTCAGCACCTGGCTTTCTAGCACAAGAAGTCAGAGGATTACCTCCCACTTTCCTGCCCACACCTGGATGGGATCAGCCAGCCTAAAATAGATTGGATGCAGTAGAGACCTCTTATGCAGTCACTCCCTTTTATTGCGTCTTTCCAAAGATTCAACTTGGTGGCACTCGTATTTTACCAGATTATGAAATCTTTAAATTGCAAGAACAAGTGGCAAGGATAATAGTTTGGGAAAGACTATAACTGAGCATAGAGGTGAGCCGGCGGGAGCAAAGGGACCCAAACATGCAGGGCAGGACAGGAGTCCCCAAGCCACAGTGTAGAGTATGCTGGGGACATCCAGCACCGTGGAAAACAGGAAGTGTTAATGATACAGCAAGTAGGTGAAGTGACAGGTAGGAGGTTCATCTGTGGTAGACTTCTTCCTCCTGTTCCAAATTTGTCACCCACCCACCTAAGGAGAATTCTGATGAGGTAGAATGAAGACGATCGGGCTTGGGGATTCGAGACCTGGGTCTTGTCCTTCTTGTCACTATGCAGCAGTGATCCTGGGCTTGTTGTTCAGCCTTTCTGTCCATGTCTTCATCTGGGGATGGTGACATTTGCTCTGCTCACCCCGTGGGGCTGTCCTGAGGGTGAATGATAGTACAGTACTGCTACAGACATGTTTTCTCCAGTGTAAAAGGCGGTAAGTGCCCAGCGGAGAATGTCAGTGGTGGAGCCTAGCGATAGGGACCCAGGCCATGCTCGGGAGCCACCCAGTGTTACATCCTAAGTAGCATAAGCTAGAAGTCACCCATTTCCCTGAAGAGGAGCTCATCTGTAGACAAGGAATGGTTTCATGGAATAAGTGAGAGGTGTAAGATAACAAGAAAAACGACCTCCCTAGAAACTTGTCACGTAATTTTTCGTGAGGCTGTTTTGAATTAAAATTATTTTATTCGTTTATTAACAAAGTTTTAAGACCTATTGTATTCCAGTATCATCCTAGACCCCGGGAGTACAACTGGGAAGCAAACTCAGAAATTCCTACCTCTGAGGAGTTCCCTGCTGGCCAGGTAGAAAAACTAATGGGTAGGAGAGAGTTTCCTATGGGCCAAACACTAGTTAGGTAACCGCTTTCACATATTAGTACACTTAGTCTTCACAACAGCCCCACGAGGAGCACACGGTCGTTCTCCTGTTACGTTTGAGGACACCGAGGCACAGGGCAGGCAGAGGCTTCCAGCCAGCAGCCGGCAGCCAGCATTCCAGGCAGTCGGCTCCAGGGTCCACGGTCACGCCTGCGGCACCTGCAGGGTGGCCAGCACGGCTCTGAGCAGGTCCCACACGTCAACCAGTTCTCCCAGAACAACCACCATGTGGAGGACGTGGCAGCGACAGTCCTGTCCACTGCTGAGTGAGGAGGATCATCCGGAAGGCCTCTCACACCCCGCGTTTCTTTTCAGACCTGCACAGTGGACATCTTCTCTGCGGGCTGCGTCTTTTACTATGTGGTGTCCGAGGGTAGCCACCCTTTCGGCAAGTCCCTGCAGCGGCAAGCGAACATCCTCCTGGGCGCCTACAGCCTCGACTGCTTACACCCCGAGAAGCACGGTGAGGGGGCCGCAGGGTCGGGGGGCGTCAGGAGCCGCTCCTCATCTGCCTCATGGCCCCTGCAGGCTGGGATGGTGCCAGCTGCTTGCTCCTGGGGCGCTGCTTCCCAGCCGCTCACCTGTGGGCCTCACCGCACTGATGACTCCGTTCCAAAGCTGGACGAGGGCTGGGAGGGCTTGTCCTTGGCGCACCTCCCTCTAAGCCAAGAAGCTCTGCGGTTCCTTCAAGTCACCCAATGACCCATGTGACCTGGGCAAGGCTCCTTTTGGGGACCTCTGTTTTCCAGCTTGTGACTTTGAGGGTTAAATAATCTGAGGTCCCTTCTTGCACTAACATTCAGGAAGACACATAGTCTGTGCTCCATAAACTGGACTCTCACACTTGTACCCGCAGTCAGTGGGTATAGGCCGGGCTGGGGACAGACAGGCTTGGTCCTTGCTCTCCAGGCACGGGTGCCGCAAGTCTTTCTTCCTGACTTCAGTTTCCTGTGTTATCATTGGCCTCATGATACCCTAATGTGGCCTTTTTAAAAAATTAAAACTAACTTTTTGTTTCGCTTATGGATTGATTTTCCTTATTCCTAGTAAAAAAACAAAAACAAAACAAAAAACAGTATAAGACTATAATTCCATTATACAGTGGCGAATGACTGCTGTTAATACCTTTGTGTATATCATTCCAGTCATCTTTCTAAACGTGTACATATTTTTATTTAAAATAGTGTTAAATAGTATGCATTAATGGCACACACCATTTCGCAACATGCTCGTTTTTTAACTTCACCTCGACTGTCTCTCCACGTCAGTCCACATTCAGCCAGGGCAGCATTTTCATGGCTCCCAGTCCAGCATGTGGAGGCACAGCAATGCTCCCCGAGCCTCTGACACCGAGCATAACTCATCCCCCCTTTTCACAAGCTGCGTGGTGAGGGCTTCCCTTATTAGCTGAAGTTTCGTGCCAGCTCTTAATTACGTTACTGGAATGAATTCCTGTCGGTGGACCCTTGAGTTAAAGGGCGTGCAGACAGTTGAGGCTGGGGTATTTCATGCTGGCACCGGGCTGGTGGTGATGAGCTACGTGTCTGTGTCCGCCTCTGTAGAAGATGTCATCGCCAGGGAACTGATCGAGAAGATGATCGCCATGGACCCTCAGAAGCGCCCCTCGGCGAAGCACGTGCTTAAACACCCGTTCTTCTGGAGCCTAGAGAAGCAGCTCCAGTTCTTTCAGGTAGACATGTTTGTTTTACCAAAAATCTCTAACTTTTTCCAGATTTTGAAAAGATAGCAAAGGATAAAGAATAAGACAAATGATTCATAATCTCGTAACCAAGAGGTAGTCAGGGCTGGTGTTTTAATAGATTTTCTTCATCAAATAAGTGTGATTAGGATCAAACTGTATATACAGTTTCGTATTTTGCTTTTTTTAACTGTATTTAATATTTTAGATATTATATATGTATAATATTTTAGATATTTTTTTATGTCAGAGTTCTAAAATTTTAATGATTATAGCAATCTATCATTTGGATGTGCCATAATTTAAAAACTTTACGTTATGAGAACTTTCAAATATACATAAAAGTAGAGGAAATACTGTAACACACTCCCATGTAGCCATCAGCCAGCTTCAATAATTATTAACTCAGCCTCTGCTCTCTCTCCACCCTCTCCACTCCAGATTATTTTGAAGCAAATCTCAGGCATCATAATTTCATTCAAGTTTCATAAATTTAAGCATTTTCTTGTACTGGATTTTATTCCATCATCTCGTACTCAATCTTTGCTCAGATCTCTTTTTGCTTAAGGTGGATTCTGAGAGGTTAAATTATGGGATCAGTTTATATGAACTTCTTTAGCAGTTTGTCTGTTTTAAGACTTCATGATACTGCCACATGGCTTTGGGGAAAGGTGATGTGTTTCTCAGAGTCTTTGCCGGTATGAGTTCAGCTTAACTCACCCAAACGCAGCCGGCCTGGCACGCCGGCTCTGAATGGCAGGCACGTGGGGCAGTTCTTTTCCTCCTGGGTCTGGGCCAGAGTGGAGCTTGGATTTAGAAGTGAGCGTCACATTGTCCTGGAGTCTTGATTAGGACCTTGGCCATAGTGAAGCCCCCTGAATATAAGTTCCTTGGGGACAGGGGCATTTGATTTCTGGGTTCATTTCTGTGTCCCCACGGCCTGAGATGCTGCCTGTCATGTGACAAATGCTTTGTGACTTTTAGATGGATTGGGAAGGGAAGGTTTAATGCTATTTTCCATGGTGGCCATGGGTATGTGTAACATCAGGACTGATCAGTGTGTTCCACAGGACATCACATTAACATTCTGAGGTCTGGGGCCTTTAAGGGACTTCTGAAAACTAGCCAGGTCACTTTGACGATGACAAGATGTAGAACAGGAAAAAAGCTCACACAAAGGGACTTCACCCACCACAGGTTAGGATTTAGACTTGTCGTGGTTTCAACTCTTGTGACTGTGAACACGCCTGGCTTCCATCTGTGTCGACCAGCTTGTACTGGCTTTGCAGCTCAGAACTGTGTGTCCCCTGGGTTGATAACCTTGTCCCTTCAAGACTTAGAGGGTCAGCCAGTCAGGCTTCATCTTCATCAAGAAAGAAGAGACTATGGGCCACATGCGGCTGCTCGGCTTTAATGTATGTGGGGCTCATCACTCCATGTCCTCAGCTGTCTATGTTCCTGGTGGGGGCTCAGAGAGGCCATCGCTCGGGGTGCATCCCACAAACGTGGTCTGGGTTTGAATCCAGGACGGGGGCCTCTGGAACCTGTACTCTTGTCACCGGGTTTCCTCGTCTGAAAGGCTTGGCTTCATCTGTCTTTTCTAACGTTCGAATGAGGACCGATGACCTTCCACCAGTTATGGATTTGAACACATCCTGTTTCAGTGGGTAGACAGAAAGCATAGATGCAAATCAAAATCGAGTTTTTGTTTTTGTTCACTGACTAAAACAGATTGCACACATGGCTCTGTGTGGCATGGAGTGTGTGTGTGTGCCCGTGTGAGATGCGGGTGAGGCGAGTGAGCATTTGTGACACCTCTCTGTTGTGGAGGACAGTGTGTGGGCTGCTCCCTAGCCAGCAACAGACACAGATGCTCAGAGGGGAAAAGGTAAGAGATTCGGGGGGAAAGGCATGGGGCTCACAGACTGCAGCCCAGGCCTGGACTCTTGTAGCAGTGGCCACTCTGCCGTTGTTTCGGATCAGTCCTTCAGTTCTCAGTGTCGCTCCACACTGACCATCATTTGTGGCCCTTGTTTTCCTCACAGGACGTGAGTGACCGAATAGAGAAGGAATCCCTGGATGGCCCGATCGTGAAGCAGCTGGAGAGAGGCGGGAGAGCCGTGGTGAAGATGGACTGGAGGGAAAACATCACTGTCCCTCTCCAGACAGGTGACCACACAGAGTCCCTGGGAGTAAATGTTGGCAGAAACGTTTCAAAAGTTGCAGCCATTTCTAAGAAACAAATGTGGAAATGGCAGCTCCAGGCTGTTCAGGCTCCAGATACCACCGATGGGGTTGAGGCTCTCTTTGGGTGTGTCCTCTGTGGGCTGGGTACAGATCAGACCATGACACGGATGTGTGTTTCAGTTTTGTCTCTTAGAGTGACAGATCAGTGGTAAGTGCGTGCTCTAGGTGGTTATTTCCGATCATGGGTGCGATCAGGCAGCAGGACGCCAACTAACACTGCCCTGGGGTTCGACCTGGGGGACATGCTCCTGCCAGCTGTGAGTGTGGGCTTACACTGCATTTCAGTCGTTCACTTAATCCCCAGCAGCCCCAGCAATTGTTTTCTTTTGAAATGTGCCCATCACATTGCGTTCCTTTTTTTCCCCCAGATCTGCGTAAATTCAGAACCTACAAAGGCGGCTCTGTCAGAGATCTCCTCCGAGCCATGAGAAATAAGGTGAGGGATGGGAACCTGGGCAGGGCCGGGCGGCTACAGCACAGCCATCCTCCTCGCATCCATTCTCTGCGGTCCCGTTATCCGGCATGCTGACCTTGCAGAGGCTGGGAGGCCTTAGCCGGACTTGACAAAGCAGAGACTGTTTCTTCCCTTACACAGGTTCTCTCTTCAGGGACATTGAGGTGGGGTATTAGCTGGGAAGCAGGCTCTCTGATGCCGGCGTCCTTTGTGGTCTCTGCTGACTTGTGTGGTGCCCTCTACCTGCCTGATACAGGACGTATAAACCCCCTCCAATGGGCCCCTCTGGGCACCTTCCTACCCGGGGCCTGGTCTTCAGGGCCTCAGGGCAGGGGCCCCAACTTGTTCTCTGGAAGCATCTGAGATGCTCTTGGCCTGTGCTGTCACTGAGCCCAGGCCCAGACAAGTCCTCCAAGCCCACTGGGACAGACACTTCAGTTCTAGGTGACTTTATGCCACTTGAGGCTGCCAGGAATCTCACTAGGTCCCAACTGCCCCAGGAGGCCTGACCGGCCACTGGAGCAGGGAAGCTCCTCCCTGCCGTCCTGTGCTAGGCCTGGCCCAGCTCTGAGGCCTCCTGCTGAGTGAGGGGAAGCAGGCAAGGCCAGCAGGATGGATTGTTGGATGCTTAAACCTTTTCCCTTTTCTTTACAGAGAACCATCTAACATTCTGTCTTCCTTGAATAATAAAAGGATCTTTTCCAGCGTTGTATGGGCTCTCTAACTGACAGTCCTATGTGTCTGTGTCCACCCTGTTTGCAGAAGCACCACTACCGGGAGCTCCCCGCGGAGGTGCGGGAGACCCTGGGCTCCCTCCCCGATGACTTCGTGCGCTACTTCACGTCCCGCTTCCCCCACCTGCTCTCACACACCTACCGGGCCATGGAGCTGTGCAGCCACGAGAGGCTCTTCCAGCCCTACTACTTCCACCTGCCCTCGGAGCCTCAGCCCCCAGTGACTCCAGACGCCATCTGAGCCATGGCAGCCTCCGTCCATTCTGGTGGCTCCAGCTGTGACTGAGGGCCTGGTCTCTACAAGCCAGAGCCTGACACCTCCCCGCCTTGCCGGAAGACCAGGCTCCCAAACCCAGTGCCTTGAGCTGCCTGCTCTGCAGCCAGCAGAGGAGGGTGCTGAGCCCAGGGAGCGGGAGAGGCCATCTCTCCTGACCTGCAGGAAGCTGGCACGATCGTCGGTCACGAAAGCTTTACCATCAGGGAACGTCCAAGAAGAGGGGCCCATCCCAGAGGGAGCGAGAGGAGCATTCTCTGCCTCCTCGTGGATAAACTTGCTTCAGGCTTACGTTTCTCTTTAAACTCCCTGTTTGATATCAGCCCAAGGGCCTTTAAGGGAAAGAATGGAAGAAATCCTAAGTTTGCCAGCATGTTGGGACCAGGAGCACCTCCCGCTCGACTTGCAGGCTGAGGGGCACTAAGTGCAGCTTCTGCAAGAAACGGGGCTCGAGAGGTGAGGAGTGCCGAGGAAGAGGAGGGCGTTCTGAAG
>JAQQSQ010002199.1:0-11217 GCA_028627145.1 Eidolon dupreanum | reverse complement strand
GCTTCTGCTCACTCAGCAGGTCCTTCCCGCCCTGAGCCTTAGGCTGAGGCTGCAAGAGAGGGGGCTGAGCCTGCCAGGGACCCCGAGGGGCCCAGGCCCGGGAAGGGACACGGAGCGGGAGCGAAGTGACAACCGTGCTCGTGCTGGGAGCCCGCAAGGGCCAGCCACACGCTTTTCCTCCACTGTCCCCTTTCGAGCAGCCCCTCAACGTGGTCACTACCAACCCCGCCCTGTCGCCGAAGACCCTGAGGGCCAGAGAGGACACGTGGTGGCTACAGGCGGGCATCGGCTGCGGGGAGATGGGACTTCCATGTGTGACCGGTCACCCTGCAGGCTGCACCCACGTGCACAGGGCCCCACTGGGCTGGGTGGGCGGACACCGGTGGGGACCTGGGTGCACTCGCCGATCAGAAGCGGGGCTGACCCAGCCGGGTGGGCTGGGTTTGATGTGGTGAGGGGCGGAGAGGGCGTGAATGAGGCCACAGGTCCAAGGGAGAGAGGAAGCGCAGGTGACCCGCCTGCCGCCCCGCCTGGAACCAGCTGCCTCCCACCTCCCTTCCTGCCTCCTCTCTTCTCTCCCTTTCTCTCTCCCTCCTCTCCTTCCTTTTCCTTTTCCTCCCTTTCTTTCTTTTCAGCCAACCTCTCCCATTCCCCCCCCCGCACCCCTGAGCTTCTGGTGCCCACTCTCTGTTTCCACGAGTCTGACTTTTTTATCTTTTAGATTCCACACGTGAGTGGGACCGCGCGGTGTTGGTCTGTCTCTGGCTGACTCATGTCACTCAGCGTGGTGCCCTCCAGGGCCATCGATGTTGTCACAAGGGGCAGGGTCTTTCTCGTGGCCGAGTAACATTCCATCGTGTGTGTCCCGATGTCGCTGACGGACACAGGCCGCCTGCGGGCCCTGGCTGCCGTGGATGCGCGGCTGTGACCACGGGGTGCCGATGTCTCTTGGGGACGTTTCCTCTGGATGCACCGGTGCTGGGATCGCTGGACCGTAGGGCAATGCCACCATCAACGCACGAGGGGCCCGCCCCTCCACGCCCTGCCGGCACTCGGCACCCGTCTGCTCTGTGAGAGCCATCGGAACAGGTGTGGTGACAGCTCGTCCTGGGTTCCTTAGCCGTCTGGGCCAGGAGCCCCACACACCCACCAGGCCCTGGCCTCGTAGGGCTGTGCTCTGCCCTCTGCCCCGTGGGCCCATCCCGAGCAGGTGACAGAGGCTGAGCCAGGGCGGTAGGATGTCTCCCCCCGGCTCTGTTCCCACAGTCCCCGAGGGCCGGCCACGGCTGGTTCCTGTTTTGGGGGCACAGTCCTGCACGTGAGGCGAGGCACGGCCTGCCCGGGGTGGCTTGCCCGGAGCTGTGGGCACCGGGCCCTCCGCTCACCAGTCCAGCCCATGGTCGGCAGCGGCCCCTCCCAGCTGCGGCGAGCTGGTCCTTCGGTCCAGCTGCAGAGGGCCACCTGTGCCCCACAGGGGCTCAGCAACACACCCCTACAAACCCGACAGGAGTCCCGAGTCGCCTGGCCTGAGAGGCCTCCCTGTGGGACTGGGCTGCCGGGTGTGGAGTCAGGCCCCCTCTTTCCAGCTAAGACACACTGGGATCCGAGGAGACCGGGGGGGTCCCTCGTACCCCGGGCCCTGTCGGTCCCAGGGGTGGCTGCCAGTCCAGCGGCTGTGCCCCCGTCTGCTGCCAGTGCAAGATCTGAGGCTCTGCCCTCGGCCTCGGGTGGGTCATCTCCTGATCTCCGCTCTGGGCTGTGCTCCCCACCCAGGGTGCTGTGCCCTGAGGCCCCAGGAGGGGGTGCCCTGTCATGGCCCTCGGCCTGTCACTCACCCGGAGTCTCCTCCTGTCCTAGCAGCCAGCACCACCCGCCCCCTGGGCCTGCGGTCCCCTCCAACCAGCCCCCCTTCTCTCCCCAGGACGGACCGTCCCTGCCCTCGGCCTCCTCTGACCCCCCGTCCCCCCTTCCCCGCCACATCCCCCGTCTGGGCCCGTCCCGCAGCGAGATCAGAACGAGGGACACTGAGGGACAGCGGGGACTCCCGACGTCCGCCTGGACCTGCCGTCACCTTAAATAAAGGGCCAGCCTGGTCCCCGCTGTGGGGCCTCAGGCTCTGGTCACGGGAATCCGCTCCCCATGTTCTTCATTCAGGTTCACTGCGGCCTCGTGTGTGGGGTTCTCCGCTGCCCCCGGGGACCCGGGGCCATAGCCAAGGCCCTAGCTCTGGGGTGCAGGTCCTGGGTGGTGGCTCCTCCGGGGGGCTCCCTGTGACCAGGCCCCAGCACTGAGTGGGCCACGCCTGGGCCCGTGGCCTGAGGGGTGTGGAGAAGGGCAGATCCCCGGTGGCCACTTGACCGGACCCTGCAGCGCGGTGCCCCCGTGGGCCGGCCGCCGGCTCCCGCCCTGCCCCGAGGCTGCCTGGGTGTCGCATCGCAGGGGAGGCCGGGCGTCCTAGGTCACTCACCCGCCCATCACCCATGGCTCAAGGAAGGCCCCGGACCGTGTGTGCCTTTAGCCCTGCCAAGGCCACGGCCGCATCTAGGCCACCCACCCAGAGGTGCCGGGGGGTCGGAGGGCGGGGAGCCCATCTCCCCGCCCAGGCTGCCCTCCCCTCGTGCCTCTGTCCTGTTTCAGAGCGAAGAGCCGCGTGGGGCGACCGGCCCCCCACGCGGACCGAGCGTCCCCGGTGCTGCCTCAGGGAGGCTCAAGGGACCAGCGCCAGGCCTGCGAGGACGATGTGGACGGAGCCACTTCCGCACGGAGCGAGTGGCCGTCCCCGGGGTCGGCCACGCACGCCGACCCGTCAGGCCTGGGGCGCGGGGGGCGGGGCCCGAGCCGGGCTGTGCCCCGACGGGCGTTCCCGCCCCCGGCTCCCCGGGTCGTTTGCGCCTCGTGGCTGCTGCACGCGCCCCGAACCCCAGGACAGTGGGGAGACCCCAGCGAGTCCTCCACGCCGACCGGCCGCCTCTGCCCAGCGCGTGGGCAGGAAGTGGGGTGTCCCGGTCCCCGGGGGTCTACTCTGGCCCTGCGCTTGCCCCCCAGACACCCCGCCGTCCTGCACTGTCGCCTGGTCTGAGACCTGCCTGGTCCCAGGGGTCACACAGACGAGCAGGTGCGTGTGCCTGTCGGGTCGTGTCACTTCAGGCGTGCGGGTGAGGCTCACCTCGCCGTGGCCTGTGCCTGGGTCCCCGGGCGGTGTTTGCCGTGGCCGGGCACGTGCCCCCGAGGCCGAGGGGGAGGGGCGGGGCAGGGCGACACCACGCCGTCTACAGGCGAGAGCAAAGGGGGTTCTTTCTGCGTCTGAGACACAGGTGATTGCAACGTTCTGTGTGGAAAGGGGCAGCATTGGGCAGGCGGGTTTGAGGCCCCGGCTCACGTCAACGTATGTCTAGGACAAAGGGACTTCACGTGGCCCTGGATGGCCACAGCAGGAGTGTCCAGCGGGGTGTCAGCGGGAGGCGGCGCCCCCAGCCCGGGCCTTGGGGGTCATCTGATGTCCGTGTGCCCACGACTCACGGCACAAAACCCCACAGTGGGAGGAAGGAGCCGCCGTGAGCGAGGGCCAGCGAGAGGCTGGACACCGAGGTGTGGGCGGGACAAGGGGCTCTCTGCGAAGTGACCCCGCCGGTGAGGGGGTCACAGGCTCCTCGGGGCCAGGTGGTGGGCACTCCCAGGCAGGTGAAGTCCGCCCGGCCCATTGTTTCTGCTCCTCTAGACGAACACGCCTTTGAAGTCGCAGAAGTCAGACCGTGAAGGGGAAGTCGCCATGAGGACACACAATCTCATTAGCTGTCCTGTAACCCTACGCCCGCCTGGCTCTCTCCCACGCCCCGGATTCTTCCTCCGTTCCCTCCTTAAGTCCAAATGCGAAAAAAAAAAACACCCCGCAGACTGTCTGTCTCGGGGGATTTGCGACCTTGCTCTCCAGCAGGGTTGGGCTCCCATAAACTCTCATGAAAATTCTGTGCAGGTCAGCACGTTGCTTACATCCGTAAGGGCATCGAGGCCTGAGGTTATTGGCGGTCAGCTGAGGGCATGGCGGGCGCCCCCTCCTGGGGACCACCAGCCCCCTCATCCTCGGGACGGCCCGTCCCTGAGTCCCAAGCACTCATGGGTGGACAGAAGGGGCCGTTCACTCATGTTCTCCTGACATGTTTGACGGTCGTGGGCAGCGGGGAGGCCTCCGGCGGGCTCGTCCACGCCTGTAGATTCAGGAGACAGTGCAACATGGCGGGGGGAGGGGTCAGCATCACGTCAAGTTCGCCATAGTCCTCGGGACGTGGGAAAATACAGGCCCCGATTAGACAGCGAGAGAGCGAGTGTCTCCCCACGGTTCCTGGGGCAGAATGCAGCCAAGCTGGCTCTGAAAAGATCAAAAAGTGAATGAAATTCTCGCAGGTCGAGGAGGAGGGGGCGGACGCGCGTGGCCCGTTGCGGGAATGAGGGCTGACGCAGGATCACAGGACAGACGCTGGGCGCTAGGTGGCCTGCCGGGCTCGCTCCAGAAGCAGAGGGTCCCCCGAATGGTCTCGTGTTTAGTGACGACATCGACTCGTAGGAAAACACAGACGTCCCTCACGCGTGGAGCAGCCTGCGTCCACACGGCTTCGCCGGGGGTTTCACGAGACCTTTCAGGGGAACGTTACGCGTCCCCCACAGGTGTGTCCCAGGACCAGAGAGGACGGAGCGCGTTCCAGCGTTGAGGGGACCCGCGTGCCCCTGACTCCGAAACCCGATGACGGCGCTTCGAGGAGGAGCGGCGGGCCTACGCGTCCGCAGCCCCAGGCCTGCGCCGCCACGCACAGTGTGTCCGCACGGTGGTGCGTGCTGGCCGCCTCGGAGGCCGGCCCCGAGCCGGTCCCCTGTGCCCGTCTCTGCGTCACCTGCGTATCTATCTATCACCTATCTATCTATCTATCACCTATCTATCTATTGATCACCTATCTATCATCTATCATCTATCTGTCTATCTATCTATCTGTCTATCTATCTATCTATCTATCTATCACCTATCTATCTTCTCTCAACTATCTATCATCCATCATCTCTCTGTCTGTCTATCTATCTGTCTGTCTGTCTATCTATCTATCTATCTATCTATCTATCACCTATCTATCTTCTCTCATCTATCTATCCTCTATCTATCTATCTATCACCTATCTATCTATCTATTATCTATCTATCATCTACTCTCATCTATCTATCTATATCTATCTATCTATCTATCTATCTATCTATTAGCTATCTATCTCTATCATCTATCATCTATCTATCTATCTATCTATCTATCACCTATCCATCTATCTTCTCTCATCTATCTATCCTCTATCTATCATCTATCTATCTATCTATCTATCTATCTATCTATCTATCATCTGTCTATCTATCACCTATCTTGTATCATGTGTCATCATTCATCTATCTATCATCTATATCTATCTATCTATCTATCTATCTATCTATCTATCTATCTATCACCTATCTATCTTGTCTCATCTATCTATCTATCTTCTATCATCTCTCATCTATCTATCTATCATCTATCTATCTATCTATCTATCTATCTATCTATCATCATTCATCTATTTATCCATCATCTACATCTATCTATCTATCTATCATCTATCTATTATCAGTTCATGTCTACACTGACCTCTCTGTCCTCCACCTGACGTCCCTGTTAGAATCTTCCAGCCAGAGCCCCATGTCCCCTGAGGGCCGGCCACTGTCCCTTCATTCTCCTGGGTGGGCCTAGAGGGTACCGGGCCAGGTGAAGGGAGTCACAGACGAGGACAGATACTGTATGATTTCCCTTGTACGGGGAACCTAAAGGACAAAACAAAGGAACAGACAAAACAGAAACGACTCCTAGCAACGGGACAAACTGACGCTGCCGAAGGCAGATGGTGGGCCCAGGGGAGGAAGGAAGCGAGGGCACGGTGGCCGCTACGCCCAGGTAAGCCGGGCCGAGTCGCCCACAGAGCAGGGGGCTGTCGACGATGTCACACTGGGGTCTGTCGGGAGAGCCGGCATCCCGGGAGGGAGCCTGCCCTGCGTCCCCTCCCGCAGCCCGTGGCCTCCCTGCGGATGTCGTGTTAGATTTCAGAGCCGCAGCTGCCAGGGCCTTTGATCAATTACTGTCCCCGAAGCAAAGCCAGCGAGTTTACAGGAGGTTTAACATCACAGCGACTAAGTTTTACCTGCTAATCATATAAAGAACCTGGCACCAACGGCTGTAAAATTAATACTTCTTTCAAGGCCGGATGACACATTAAAAAAAATGGACCGAAACACTTCAAAAGGTTGAAACCATGGAGAACAGTCTGAGCCCACAATGCAATTACGCCGTGGCTCCAGGAAAACAATTTCATTAGGAAATTGACATGTCTGGGTATTAAGAGATGTCACTGTAAGTCTCCTATGGGCAATGCGAACGCAATGTGATTAGGGAAGCGGTTTTTCCCGCGGGTAACGAGGTCACCGGTGCATTCCTGGGCTGAATGGACGGAATCTCTGGTAGCCGGGCGTTTCCACCTGTGGAAGCTGCAATTTCAGAAGGCTCAACCAAATGAAATGAAAACACCGCATGTCGAAACTAGCGGGTCGACCTCCATGAAGCTGAAACGCCAGCCGCGTGACCCCGGGCGGACCCTGCCGCCCGTGGGAAACCAGCGGACAGGATGACATTTCCGTGAACTTCGATGAGAGGCATTAGGTGCTTCCTCTGACCCTGAGGTCTCTAAGGCACGTTCACAGGTGGACACTTCACGTCACCGGGCAGCGAAAACCACGGGCAGTGGATAGTTGGCCGTGAAGCGCAGTGTGACGGAGGGCCATTCTACCCCCTCCTTTGTCCCGAACCATTTTCTTCACCAGTTTTTCAACCAAGCCATCTGTCACCATTGTCTCACACTCAGACCGCGCTTGGAAATAAAACAGTGGCACGGAGGAACGGCTAAAGGTCCAAGTACAAGCCAAACACTGTTGGCTGAGTTTTCAAAAAACACATCTTTGAAACCACGATGACCAAATATCGCTTCTCATGTTTATTTATTTAGTGCATTGACGTCACCATACCGAATCTAAAGAAATGATTCTCCTCGAGTTAGCACAGACCCTCAAAAGCCTTTAGGGTGAAGTGTCCTAAACAGACTGACCAGGGGTTTTGTCTGCACTGGAAAGTAGGAAAAGGTAGAAATGAACGAGGTAGGCGTTCAGTGCAAGACACCGGAGACAGGGACACACAGGACAACCATCGCGGTAACCGTTAGCGGAAGTGGGACCCAAAGAACAGCTCCCCACAAGGAAAACTCTGGGGCACCTGGATTCACCAGCCGCTGCACCCAGGTCGAGCCCAAGTAAAAACCCTTTTCGGTCACCGAAGACTAACGACCGTGGCACGAAAAGCTACCAACATGGGGAGAGAAAATGACATTTCCCTCATACCCCTGAGCAGATTAAAAAAAAAAAAAAAAAAAGGGCACAACCAACATGGCAGCGCTCTTAAAATGATAGCAATACACAACGAACATTTTAGACTTATTCCAGGTGTGCAAAGTGTTTTAATATTGGGGGGGGGGATCAAATAATGTAATTTGCAACATTAACTTCATGAAGGAGGAAAATCACGTAATCGGAGCAAAAGATGCAGACCCATTATTCAAGGATATTCGATATGAACTGAAGAAAACGGGGCCATTTCTGCTGCGAAGCGTGTTCATCAAAAGTGCAAATTCGCAGCTCAGAGGCAACTGGGGAGTGAGAGAATGTGCAGGTGGCCCGGGAATTCTGCCTCCGCAGACGCGTTGCTCGCGAGTGCCGGTGACCTAAGAGGATCGCGGCTGCATCGTCACCGTGACGGAGGCGGTCCTGGGACACGTGAGGACACGGAGGAAAGACCTGGAAAGCTCCGGAAGAGACTCAGGTTGGCCAGTCGTAGCCGGCCCTGGCTGGCACGGCGGCCACCCGCCAGCATCGAGCTACCTGGGGAGACTGAGCATGATGGGAAAGCCGGACGGACACCTTTCCCCGCGTGAAACAGCACCGTAAGGGTCAGGGCTTACACCTGGCACGGGCCGGACAGACGCCGTTCATGGCCCCGGCCGCGGAAACGCGTCCATGGGCCGCATCGGTGCCGACGGTGGCGGCCGGGGTGGACTCGGCTGGTGGCCGATCTTTCTCCGAGCACAAAGCCCGCAGGTTTCAAGCCGTCTGCCCCCAACATCCATTTCCCTGTGGGCTCCGTTGTTTTTAGTCCGCGTGGTGGCAGAAGGTAAAGTTTTTCATATTGATGGCGCTACAGCAAAAATGTCAACATCAGCATGTTATGAAGAATGGGGACGTTCCTTAAACTAATAAAAGCTGGCGACAAACAGTGAGAGTAAATATTATCCCAAACCGCTCAGCCTGGGAAGATTTGCCTTGGAGATGAGGACGATAAAAGGGTCACAACCTCCATTTTCCAGCGTGATCGAGGTCCTCGAAAACGCGGTCGGGCGAGAAAAGCAAACACAGAGCAGGTGGGTTTGTTTACTCGGTGCCCGGTCGTCCGTGAGGGGCTGTGGGACGGGTTCCGGCCTCGTCAGGGCCTGTCCTCGCTGCTCCTCCGGGTCATCCGCTTCCGGGTCACCTTGTACTTGGGGTCTCGGCCCTGGGTGTCCCGGGATCGGCCGTGGCCTCCGCGGCCCTGCCTCCTGTCCCCGTGCATGGCACTGAGGCGCCAGGACCTGGGCCTGGGTGAGCTCGTGGCTGATGCAGACCCCTTAGCGGTGGTGGGGGACACAGGGACACGGGGACATGAGGACACAGGGGGACACGGGGGACAGGGGGGACACGGGGGACAGGGGGACAAGGGGGACACGGGGGACACGGGGGGTACACAGGGGACACGGGGGACATGGGGGACACAGGGGGACACGGGGGACATCGGGGCGTCCTGGTTCCAGTGTTTCCGTCTCGGGCGCTGAGGCCCATCAGCTTCGACATGGCTGCTCCTCTGACCGGCCCCTGTGTTGCGACAGCCCCCCAGCATCACGAGGGGGCCGGTGGGGGGGACGGGACGACACCCACAGCAGCCTTTACCCACAAACGAGTCCCGGGCACTGTGCAAAACAGAATAGAAACGGGAGGGGGAGTGTGGGCAGGGCGGGGGGCCGGAGGGCCAGGGGCAAGGCTGGAGGGCCCGAGACTCAGGCCTGGGGGCCAGAGGCGGAGGCAGGAGCCCGTGCCCCCTCTGGCGACCGAGCGTGGGCACCCTGCTGGGGTGTCGCCCCTCCCCTGCACTGACAGTGTGGAAGCCGGCGCGGCTGCTACGTGCCCTTGTGCCCCGGCCTCCCGGGGATGGACGCGAACTCCCGTGGGCTGAGACCGAGCGCCGGCCGCAAGGTGGCCGCAGTCTCCTGGCTCGAGCGAGGCCTGGGCTGGCCGGGCGCGTCTCTGTCCCCAGGAGAAGCCCCCAGGGCCCCGTTGCCTTGCATTTCTTCTCGACACTTCAAAGGCTAAAGCGAGCGCCAGCCCCATCTCCCTCCTGATTCCCCGCCAGGGGAACGAAGCCCCTGGGAGCCCAGGCTGGGCCCCGCTGGCCTTGCCGTCCGCGGCCCGTCTGGGGGGGGCGGCCTCACCCACGCCCCACAGCCTTGCCCGCCACGGTCCACCCCACCCACCCTTGTCCTCCGCCCGCCCTGTCCCCTCCAAGCTGGCCCTGGTCCCCAGACAGCGCCACCCCTGACGTCTCCACCCACAGGCCCGTCCCCTGAGCCTCGGCAGGAGGTTCGCGGCCACCCCTAGGGACACGATGACACGATGTCCCTCCCTGTCGGTCCTGAGCTGCACGGAACTTCCGGAGCTTCCCAGGCCGCCCGCACCCCTCAGATTCGCGGGTCCCCCTGCGGGGTGACCTCCGGCCCCCCTCGCGGCCCCGGGAGCCCCTCATGCTCCTGCCTCAGCCCCCATCACAGCATCACGCCCAGCGTCCACTGTGGGGCGCCGGCCTCGAGCCCGGACCCTGCACCTTCGGCCGATGCCTCATGGTCCCCTCTGTGGGGTCCACAGTGACTCTGGGGAGTGGCAAGGCCGCGTCCCCGCTTCCCAGGTGAGGAAACAGGTGGGAGGAGGCCGCCGGGCCCCGGGTACTCCCGGCGGGCCGGCCGGCCACTGTCATTGCCCAGCTCCTGCCTGCTTTCTTCGCTCTGGCCTTCGGTCCGGCGGGCAGCTGAGCTTGTGCTGCGCCTGCCCCTCCCTTCTCTCCCAGGGGGCTGCCTGATCCTCCAGGGACCTGTTCCGAGCCACCCTCCCCCGGCCTCCCACCCTGCACAGCAGACGGAAGACCTGGGTACGGGGCAAACTCTTCCCCCCAGAACCAGCTGGGGTGCCACACGGGGTCTCCGGCCTGCCCCACAGCCTCTGGACGGGGTCTCAAAGCCTCCAAACTGCCCGAACCCCCGACCCCACCGCCTACCCCACCTCCCACGCGGCCTGCCCAGGCAGGAGAGAGAATGCGGGGCCGGTCGGAGCTGGGCAGGAATTTTATTGAAAGTTCACAGATAACAGGAGCTCTGAGCAGGGGCACGGCTAAGGGGGGCTGGGTCGGGAGGTCAGAGGGAGTCCCCAGATGCTGGCAGCCCCCTATCCCGGGATGCTCCCTCATAAGCCCTTCTTGCTGGGTGTCAGGACAGAGGGGCCCCAGGAGCCTGGGGGGGCACAGGAAGGCAGGGGGTGCAGCCACTGGGAGGTGGGGTGCAGCAGCAGCCCAGGAGGAAACCGCGGCCCCCAGAAGCAGCAGGTGGACCTGGAGGCAGGGGGGTGGCCGCCCGGAGCTTCTGACGCCTCGCTGCCCGCCTCACAGTTTCGG
The DNA here is from genome assembly GCA_028627145.1 of Eidolon dupreanum. Classification (NCBI taxonomy): domain Eukaryota; kingdom Metazoa; phylum Chordata; class Mammalia; order Chiroptera; family Pteropodidae; genus Eidolon; species Eidolon dupreanum. Next base: position 365 of record JAQQSQ010002199.1, on the reverse strand, counting down.
GGGGGACCCAGGGCCGGCGCCCCGCCCCGCCCCGCCCCAGCCTCGGCATCCCGCGTCCGCCAGGCGAGTGGGGCTCGCACCGCGCGTCCGGGCGGGCGGCGGGCCTAGTAGTCGGTGAGTGGGTACCGCAGGAAGATGAAGACCAGGATGATGCAGGAGGCGGCCAGGGTGGAGCTGGCGATGTTGAAGAGCCGCGCCGTCTTGGCGTCTTCCACGGCGCCGTTCAGGTCGTTGAGAAGCTTCTTGTCCCGGACCTGCGGCCGCAAAGCGGGGTGAGCCGCGGGGCGGACACGGGGCCGCCCGCCCGCCCACGCCCCCCGCGGGGCAGCGTGCCGGCCTGGGGCGCGGGGCTCCGTGGCCCCCGA
>JAQQSQ010002198.1:0-11219 GCA_028627145.1 Eidolon dupreanum | reverse complement strand
TTTTTTTTTTTTAATTAAAAAAATATATATTCACAATTGTTAGAATGTGTATCAAATAGGAAAGCAATTTTTAATATTATTCAAAACCCTCAAAATTGCTTCTGCTTCTAGAACTTAGAATCCCATTGATGGGAATCTCTCCCATGGTGATCATGAAAACGAGCCTCTCAGATCTCTGAATGCCAGGAGCAAAACGGGCTGACAGCCCCAGCTGCCGTCCAGCTGAGGCGGCTCTTGCCACGGGCTGCTGCAGCCAATGGCTGAACGTGGCAGAGACGCTTAGGCAGGATGCTCCTACAAGGAGATGCACGTCTCCTGGGGTGGGCGACTTTGGTTTGAGTGCTCCCATTAGGACTTATGGAATTTACTTAGTACTGCACTTGGGCCTAAGACTCTTCCACCCAAACTTCTTCCCTGTGCAGTGCTGGGGCGGGGCGGGAGGCGGGGTAGAGGAGGGTGGAGGTGTAGGGGGTAGGGGGTGAGGGTGGGGGGTGGGGGGTGGGATTAGACTTGCGTCTTAATGGCACAGCTCTTCCAACCTCCCTCAGCTCCCTCGCCATTCCCCCCCTCCCGGGCACTTCCCCTAATAAATTGCTCGTATTTCTAATCCTATCTCCTGCCTCTGGCTCAGAGGACATGACCCAATACATCTCTAAAGGTACTATTACTAAATAGTACCGAAGATTTGCAATGAATATTCATTGTAGTATTTTTCCAAAGGGCACAAAATTGGAAATTTCCTAAAAATTCAACAATAACATAGTGGTTAAATCTATCATGGTATCCCCATAAACTAGAATCTTATGCAGTTATTTAAAATTGTTTTTAATATAAATGATATCAGAAGATGTATAAAATGTATAAAATATAAAATGAAAAGTTATAAAATTTTATATATAATGTTACCACAGTCATATTTAAAAATCATCCATGTATGCTTAAACAGCTTCCGGAAAGAAAAATGCCAAAATGTTAGCGATTATTTTCCTGAGTAGTAGAATTACTGGTTTTCAATTTCCTCTTTATTTTCTTCTAAATTTTTAATTAAAAAACTTTTCTCTAATAATCGTTATTACAGTTATAATTGGAAAACTACTTCACAGCTTAAAAAAATTGCTCCTTTGGTTTTATTTAAATATGATACTCAAAATATACGCTATGTCTGTGGGATATTTCAGTGTTGTAATCTATACTTTCAGGCGATATTTCGCTTGATTCCTTTCGCTGCTCTTGACTAGTGCGTGTGTAACTCTCAGGAAAGGAAGCTGGTATTTCAGTGGAAGAAACTCGTTAATGAAAGAGTGCAGTGTGATGATTGTGATGTGACATGCCCCACAGGGTCACGCCGCCCGGGATGGGAAGGCTTCCTGGTTCCCGGGCATTGGATGGGTCAGGACGCCCAGTGCTCTCCACTTCCATCCTGCCTGCTGAGCGGCTCTCACTGTGAACCACATTACAGGTGCACGGACTATCTCATAAGCTCCTTGAGGACATGCATTTTGCGTTACTCCCAATGCTTAGTGCTTTGCTCTAACCATAGTAGGCACTGGAGGAAGTCCTGGGTCATTGAATTGAGTCATAAAGCGCCAAGAAGGCGTCCATCCTGTTCTGACTGCTGATTTGACTCTGCTGTCCCTTGAGGTATCCACATCTACCTTGCCTTGGGCAATCGCGGGGCCACCATGTGGCCCTGCCAGCCTGGGATCCAATCACCCCCATTGCATGTATGCTTCCCAGCTGTCAGGTGTGACTTACAGAGAACGCTGGTCACAGAGCTTTTCAAGGTTACTGGTGCTCCGCTCTCAAGTTTATTTCTCACAGACATTGTGAGAGTCTGTCTTCTGCACCCTCCCGGTGTGAGTGAGTGGGTCTTAAATGACAAATCCTCAAACATTCCAGTCTCTCTGATCCTTTAAATCCCTCCATCTACATTAAACCAAGGGAGGTCCTGCATTTCTAACTCCTTCGCTGTGGACCACCTTTCCTACGTCAGTGTTGCAGCCAACCAACCAACCAAACTGTGGGAGCCCCTCTTGAACCCCCGAGCCGTGTCTGTAGAAGTTGGAAAACTCAAGTAATTCTTTGTTGGCTTGGTGCCTGTCCTCGTAGGTCACACGTCGTACTCCACCTTGCAGGACCTGCTGGATGGAACGTGAGTCTAGTTATAGGTCCAGGAGGAAGGGTGATGGGGAGTATTCGAGGAGAATCCATATTGTCTTGCACGTCGACCGCCCCGGGGGGAGGCGGGGTTGTTTCCCGCAGACAGGGGTGGAGAGGCAGACCTCGTTCGCTGGTAAAGAAGCTCATGGGAATTCAGGGCCTCCATGTCTCAGCATCATCAGGGTCTTCCCACACGCTCCCATCACAGCTTTCCGGATCCCATTCCTTCCCAGTCAGCATCCTCCCCTTAAGAGCAAGGCCGGAAGGGCATCTTTCCTAGCAACCCAGCCAGTCACAGGGGGACCTTCTGGGTTTGGTTTCAATGATTTCAGCCCTTTGGCTATAGCAGATAAGCCTTTCCTTCAGAAGTGCATAGAAGCTTCTGGGTCATCGATCAGGTGCTAGAGTTGAAAAGCCAGATCCCTGACTTCATCTCTTTTTTTCCTCCGCTTTTTTTCAGTGACATCAGGAGCGACCAATCTCATTATATTTGATAGTTTGACACAAAGGTTTAAAAGTGATGTATACACAGTCACCTGGATCCCTACTTCTTATAAGTGAGTAGTTAGTAGTATCCAATGGCGATATTTTGTGTATATTGCCAGGTCGTTCCTCGGACTATCGGTGGTCTCTTTACCACTAAAACTAGAGTCATTGCCATCTTTAAATCCAGTCAGGTTAGAGAGCCAATCCCAGGAACCATACGACCAATTCAGGAAATTCATCCTTAAAATTGTTCCCCTAGAAACCCGAAAACAAAAAACAAAAAACAACACTGGTCCTCTAGAATCGCTCTCAACACCAACATCTGTATCAGTCAGGGTTCTCCAGAGAAACAGGACCAGCGGGATGGATGGCTGTATCTCGACCTTTATCTAAAGAGATTTGTTACAAGGCATTGGCTCACCTGATCGTGGGACTGACAAGTCCCAACATCTGCAGGGCGAGTTGGCCAGCCAGAGAGTGTGGGTAGCAGACAGTGTGGTTCTAGTCTGGGGGCTGTCAGGCTCGGGACCTAGAAGAAGCCAGTTCTGATTCAAAGGCAGGAAGAATTCTGCTTTACTTGAGAGAGGGTCAGCATTTTATCTTTTCAGGACTTTAGCTGATTGGATGAAGCCCGCCCACATTGAGGGGGACAGTCTGCTTACTGGCTCGACCCATGCCAGTGTTAACCTCACCCAGAAACACCTTCACAGACACATCCAGAATATTCCACCAACGATCTAGGCACCAGGTGGTTCAATTAAGTTGACAACGGAAAATGAACTATCACAATCCCCAACTCTTGTCTAGTACCTGACGTGTTGTGATGCCAACAAATATTTGTTCATTTGAACTGGGCGTACAAGTCATTGTGTATGTAAAATATCGATCCATTTTGAAATTAGATTGCAACCGATAATCTCATAGCACGTGGTGTGTTTTGGAATGTTTATTACACATCAGTAAATGCATCCAAATTTGGTCTGTCATGATGTGCTAAGTACAAGATACTATGTTTCTATGCAAAGGGCTCTGGGGCTCTTAGTCTAGTTAATGAGTCAAAGAAAAAGTTGAAATATAAACCGGGCCACCTACAAAAGTGATTTTTACATCCAGACCTGAAGGATGAATGCCACATTGCCTTGTTCTTATTTATTTTTTTTTTTCCTACCATTGCGAACAATTAGAAAAGGATTTATCACCCACAGGGCTATAAAGTGGGTGCCCTTGCACCAGCTCCCAGTGGGGGGTGGCAGCTGGGGGCGGGGGTGGCACACGTGTTCACAGGGTCCTTCTCCATAGTGTAGACAGTAGAGGAAACCAGGTTCGTGTCACGTTTTTCCTCATCCTTTGAAGCATTGTGTGAATTTCCTTCGCAAGTATGTATCATGCTTACCCACATAACAACTAAGTCTCAATTAAGAGCTGCCGGTGGGGCCATCTTCGTCTCATTCACATATCGGGCCATTTGGTAACATGTGACCAAAGGGGTACAAAGTGCAATCCCTTTGCCTTAAAATAACTTTACCTTTAAATTTTCGTCGTGGATAAGTGTGGGTGTTCAAAAGTACATGAGATCACCACACACACACAAAGGTAAGTGAGAAGTGATGTGTTAATTAACTTGATTGTGGTCATCGTTTCACAGGGTGTAGGTATATTACATTTTCACATCGTACATCCTAAATAGATACAGTTTTATCAATAATACCTCAATAAAGCAGAAAAAGATGTTAGTATCTTCATTCAGGGATTGTTGCAGGCGAGAAAAACTGGAAATAGTACAAATATTAACTCTAGGGGACAGGTTAGGTCTGTTAAGGTCCAGCCACATAAGGAAATCCTCCACAGCCCTTTTAAAAACAATGCGTAGAAAACAGGTCATGACAATTCACTTGGGAAACAAAGCAGATAAAAGCAAAAAAAGTAGATGGACGAAACCAGTGGGTAAACGCCGAGTTCCTTGCAAACAGCAGAGATATTAAGCACTGTTTTCAGGAGCAGGCTCGTTTCTCCAAGTTCCCTCGGCTATTAAATACTTCAAAGGCGATGGCAAATGACAGGGGGGAAAACCTGGCCGGTTCTGGAAAATGTACTATTCTGTACAGTTTATTTTCCAAAATAAATTGTTTGATCTTGAATTAAGGTAGGGCTTTTATAAGAGAAAACACACACACTTCGGATGTCGGTCCCAATAATAGAGGGACTCAGGAGTCAATTCCGGGCTGGCGCAGGCATCGAATCTCCTTTGTTAGCCAGTGATTGTCCAGGTCCGTGTGGAGCTGGACAAGTTCGTCCTTGGCGGGCGGGAGACTTCCTGCAGCCACACTCTCTTCCCGCCAGCCTTCAGAGAGCCCCGGTGTCAGTAGCAAATCTGCAAGTCTCCCAGAGAGAGGCAGGCAGGAGGCTTGGGGATGGGTGTGTGCCTGTGTGTGTGTGTGTGGGGGAGTGTTGTTTAAAAGTAAACTCAAATAAAAAAACAGGAGGAGACAAAGGTGATGTCATGCATAATCATTTTAGTATGTTAGAAAGAGATTTGTGCAACCATCGCAGCTTTAGTTCACCCAGGCTGTCATTTACTCGTTTGTGAAATATTTGTCACACACTTTCTCTGGTGCACACACAGTCAGTGGTGTGGCGCAGTGCGTGTGTGAGATCTGGGTGGGGAAGGTGTCATATAAGATTAGTAAGATGTAGAACCTGCCCTCAGGGATCTTATCCATAATTTAGGAAGGAGGACCAATTCTGTGTAGGTAGCTTCTTCGTGAATACAGAAAAATATGTCTAACTCAGCAGGGCATTGTGAAAGATATAATTTTATGTAAAGCAGCCGGCTCTCCACTTGAATGGCAATTAGTAGGCAATCAGTAAACAACACTATCATTTTATTAGTGTTACTCGTATTAATATAGGAAGAGACAATACGTCGGGTTTTCACTCACTCCATCCCAGCTCAGGTCGTTTTGAGCTAAACCAGCATCTTCGTGGTTGGGCTTGGCACAGGTGCTGGGGGCTAGAACTTTAACTTATAGTTTGGAGGGACACGGTTCAGTGCATTACATGTACCTTTTGCTAAGGACCTTGCTGTTCGCTCAGGTCCTTTGATTTAGGAGGACTAGCTCTGGCCCAGGCTGGAAAGGTGGACACGTGACCCAGGCCTGGATGCTCATTTGACCACAGTAATTAATTTAGAGGTGGGCGTTTATGTTCAAACCAGGCAATGAGATTGTATGCTGGCATTTTTATTGGAAAGAAATCTTACAGAGGAAAGCTCTCTTTCTGTTGGGCAAGGCTGGACAGATGCAAGGCCATTTTTCCCCGCAGCCACCATGTGGACAGAGCCTGCCTGTGTGGGGAGGAAAACCTCCAGAGCTTGACTGAGGCCCTGGATCCCACCATGCCCGAGTTCAGGTGCTTCTGACTTTTCCAGTGGCATAAGCTAATACATTCTCTTCTTTTCTTTTCTGCTTATGACATTGGGAGTATGTTTTCCTTTACCTGCAAACAAGAGTCCCAAATGATACACTGTGTCCTCTCCTTTACATATTTTTTCCTTCACGACAAAATATATTGCTTGTCTACGTGGCCATATGCTAGAAAGGGCCCGTTCTCTGTTCCCGAGCAGCTCACGACCTAGTATGGAGACGGACAGAGGCCGTGGGCAGTCTGGTCGAGAGCATTGGCTAAGGCTTCAGTTCCTGTCCCAACAATTAACACCTGTGCAGCGTTGGGCAGGTCTCAGCCTCTCTGTGCCTGTGCTTCCTCATCTATAAAATAGGAGCAGTAATAGTCTTTATTCTTGGGGATTATTGTAAGGATTAAGTGAGTTAATATTTGTAAAATGCTTGGAACAATGCGTGACATTGTGTAACAGCGGTATAAAGTTAGTTATTATTATTGAGCAGAAAGAATTCTTCCTTAATTCCCACAATAACTCTGATATTAGCATTATCATCACCATTTTATAAATAAAGAAACTAAAGCTAATTTCAGCGATGACAAAGAGCCTCATAGAGAATAGTCTCCTTGAAATGGAACCTCTCGAGTTACCAAATTTGCCCATTTTTGTTTGCCAAGTAGCTAACACAGTACTTGACTTTAGTAAGTACCCTATAAATGCTTTCTGAATGAATGAATGAATGAATGAATGAATGAACGAACGAACGAACGAATGAATAAAAATAGCTTTGATGCTTATGTGGATAGCTTGGCCTAGAATTAGCAAATGTAAATTGCTAGGTCAGCTCCTCAGACTCATTCTGATAAGTTTTTATTCATTTATTTTATAAAAATATACTGAGCATCCACATAGGACAGCATGTTAGAATCTGAGTAGACATGGGGATATAAAACCAACAGTCATCAGCACTCCTGCATTTACAACCTCATAATGGCCACAGACAATATAAAAGTAAATGGCAAATACAGATGTGATTACAAATAACAATCAGCGTTAGAGACCAAACAAACAGAATTCAGTGATGGAAAGTGATGGAGCATGGATAGGTTATTTAGACAATTTAGTCATGGATGGCCTCTCTGAAGAGGCAACATCTGGAACTGAGACTGAAGGCTGAGGAAGAACTAGCCATGCCAGGGGCACGAGAGGCAGGCTCTAGAATCCAGAGGAAAGAGATTCGTGTGTCCTGGGAATATAGTGGAAGGAGTGTCAAGGGGGGAAAAGGAGGCACAGGTGTGGCTGGAAGTGTAGGAGGGGGCAGATCACAGAAAGTCTGGGGCAGGGGGGAGTTCAAACGTATGGTGGCAATAAGTGAGCACTTGTGAAATGATTCCACGAATGTCGGCTGCACCACGCACGCTGTGGGGTTGGACTTCACTGTCGGTACTCGAGAAGTGAGCGGTTCTCAGTGGTTATGGACTTCCTTAGTCATTACAATTACGTATTAGATTTGGTTTAATCAAGAGGACATTAGAGAATGACAGTGAGTGCCACAAGGCGGGAAATCCAAGAAGCTTCCAAAACTATGGGGCGAAGACAGATTTTCAAGCTCTTTGGGACCCTCATCAATGCTGGTTCCACGCGAGCTGGCTCCATCTGGGTGCTTTAAATGCCTGAACGATGACCACTGGTATTGATGAGACAATGGTCCTTAAGAATTCTACGAAGTCATCCATCATTTTCATTCTGGGCGATAGCCAAGAGCAACGAGAGAGCCTTGCCAGTCTCTGTCCCAGGGCTTATGTTTCATACTTCCCAGAGAGAAGTTCCTGAGCGTGTATGCTAGGGCTAGGTTCCTTTGCCTGTAACTCACTAACGAAAGCAGAGTTCAGTTCTTGGGTCTCTCTGAGTCCACTCCATCCCCCGTGTATCTGCAAGTCGCCTTATCTTGTCATCCTCTGGCTCCCCAGTGCCCATGCAGTAGACTAAAAATTCCTTAATATTGTACTTGAGGCCTTCTAGAATTGGGCTTTGATGTCATTTTACCATCTCTCTAACTTTCATAAAGTGTTTTGACTTTGTGGGATGTCAAACATATTCATTTCCATGATGCTTGCTCTGCTGAGCTTGACCTTTCTTAGATTTTCATCTTTGTGTTTCTGATAGATCTTTTGAGGGTGAACACAATTGCCAGCTCCTCTGTGAAGCCTTCCTCGATTGCACTGGTTTGCATGCGTCCCTTCTTCCTTGAAGACTCTTTGTAAATTAGCATTGCATTTATAAGTTTGAAGATGCCTGCAGTATTTTATGCCCTAGGTTTTTTTCTGTCTTGTCTTTACCACTAACGCCTACTTCCTATCCAGCCTGTCCTTCACACTTCGCGGTCTCATTTCACATTTGTTTCTGAGGTTGGTAAGACCTCTCACCTCTTCTAATAAACAGCAACAGCTATGAGTACTTACTAAATGCTAAGCACTGTTCTAGTCAATTTACATGTATTAATTTAATTCTCATAAGGACCATAGAATTGTTATTAGCTCCATTTTACAGATGAGAAACTGAAGCACAGTGAGGGTAAGAGCCCAAGGACACATAGCTAAACGCAGGGTTCAAGATTTAAGCTAACTTAGTGAGGCTTCGAAGTTTGTCCTCTAGAAGATTATTCTAGAACTGCCTCTCTACTGTAAAGACCCTGGAGTTGGAGATTAGTTCTGTGTTTACTTTTGTTTTGTTCCTGGGGCTGTATTCCCAGCATCTGGCACAGTGCTTACTGCAAAGTAAAAGCTCAGTATACACTTGTGAGGAAACATTTTTGCATATGTGTAAGTCACTTGAAAGCAGAGACCATGCCTTATGATTGTTTATCTTTATCCCCCGGCCGCATCTCAGCTGTACCTTGCACATACCTGTTGGTTAAATGCTTACTGAGTGAAGAGGCAGAAAGAAAAATACAGGGCACAGAAATAGGTAAAGAAGGGCTGAGAGGGAGAACTGGAGAGTGAAAAGAAAATTAGCTTTCTGAAACAAATGGAGATTGCAAGAAGGAACTGGAGAGGGTGTGATTGGATAGATCAAGGAAAGGGACAATGACTTAGATACCAAAAGAGACCAGGAAGGTCGGTAAAAATTAGGGACATTGGCTGGTGAAGGCCACAGAGTGATGGACAGCATGGTGAACTGACAAGCGCTAAGTAAGGCCAAGGGTCGCCAGAGCTGATGGTTTTTCAAGAGAAGATGAAAATCTGCGTTTTATGTGAAATTCTTTATTTTTGTAGACTGTTGGCAAGTATTTCAAATTCAAGGAAAAATAAACACACTGAGTAAAACCTAAGCTGAACATAGCAAAATAAGGTCCAAGCTTAAAGGTCGGGCTAGCTTTTAGGGCATCTTGAATGTCCCTGTGAGGGTTTTTGGCACTTATTCAATACTCAAAACACAAAATTATATGTAACCTAGCATGACTCAATTTTGAGGGATAGGAGCTTGTTCATTCTTTTGATATTCAAATATTGCTTATCGAATTTCCCTACGGTTTCCCAAAGGAGTTGACTTTTGGGCTTCAAATGAACGCTTCGTTTCTTTCTCTTCTCAGGCCCAATCCTGGGCCATAATAAGAAGAGTCATAGCTGGTCCTTCAAGGATCAGGGAAGTAGGACAGACACACAAGTGGCGAAACCAACAGACTGACCTAATGGAGCAAAGGATTAAACAGCTGACAGTGTAGCTTTGAGAGTACCTACTGGAAGATTTTGGGGATATTTCGGCAAGGCTTCAGGGGGAGTGGGAAGAAGTGGGAGCAAGGAGAGAGTGGATGTCTGAAATTAAGTAAAAAAAGTAAAATTCTGGCGATCAGAGCTCCTCATCCTCTTGTCTTTTCTCCCATTGGGTACATGGGGCTTGAGAGTCTGCTGTGGGCTCAATACCACGCTGGCCACTGAGGACAACAGAGAAGCCCCGAACTTGGGCTTACGACTCAGGCAGACTGGTGTGAATCTGGTCCCTGTCACTTGTTAGTTGCATGACCTTGAAGACGTTTCTTAGCCTCTCGAAGCCTCAGTTTCCATAACTCTAAAATGAGAAGAGTCATCAAATCAATCCCATGGGTTTATTGTGACGTTAATGACGAGTCTTTGTGGAAACCACTCAGCACAGTGTCTGCGGTCCCAGAAATGGCAGCAATTACTGTTTCCATGCAAATTCTTTAATAGAAGATGATAGAGGATACAATGTTGACCCAAAGGGAGAAATGATTTTCCATCTCTTCCTTAAATTTATTGCCTACAATTTTAATTCATGTTCCCAAAGGCTTATTAGTTCTACCCTGTCCCCCGTCGCTAGATTATGAGGATCTGCTATGTCTATCTGCTATGTCTGCCTGGACCTCCTGATGTCCCTTAGCACCTAAGTTCATATATTTGACCCTTGAATAATACTGGTTTGAACAGCACGGGTGCATTTATATGCTTTTTTCCGCCCCAGTAAATACAGTCAGCTCTTCACCTCTGTTGGTTTCAAATCTGTGGATTCCCAACCAGTATTTTCTACCCGCTGTTGTGAATCTGCAGTTGGGAATGTGAAAATACCGTTTCCCATCAGCGTTTGGTTGAATTGGCAGAAGTAAAAGGCCTACTGTAGAGACAGAAGTTATTTGTGGATTTTCAGCTGGACCAGGGTCTGTGCCCCTAACATCGAAACTGTTCAAGATTCAACTGTGTTAGTTAATTAAGAATTCCAACATTTTTTATCTATACGTGGAGGTCCTAACACATTCTAGCGTAATATTTCATCTAATTCTTTGCAATAATCTTATGGATTGTTACTGTCTTTGTCCTCGATTTTAAAAATGGGGTGACTGGAGTAAAGAGAGGTTGTATCACCTGCTTAAGTGGTGGAACCAGGGTTGAAATGTGCTCTGGGTTGGTGCCATGGCCTGTGTCCCCATCCACTGGGAATGGACTGTCCGTGGAATAAATGAATTAATGAGTGGGTAATGAGAAAAGGTTCATAGGGGAGGAGACAATTTAATTGGATAGAAGGATGAGGAGGAGTTTGCAGGTAAACAGGGGATGAAAGTACAAATATGTGTGCATGCATGGTACAAATGTGTGCATGCGTGAAACGAGAGTGTAGCTTCACAAAGATCGTGTGTAGCTAATTAATTAATTGTGTGTGTGTG